>BGPR01015521.1:16487-36502 GCA_013235015.1 Araneus ventricosus
ATATATAACATGAAAATCAATCGATGTTGAAATTAAATGGAGAGGCTGTATTTTATCGGTAAAAGCGTATAGATGCTCATCAGAGGTAAATAAGTGAAATCTATACAAACCGCTAAAAAATTAGAGAAATCGTAATGTTTTCTGCGAACAGTGCTAACATAAAGCTAAAAACACTGTCCTTCACCCCGAACATTATGTTTCACAAAGAATTCGAATGAAATACCAAATATTAGAAATAATTTTACGAACTGGACTGGGGATGGAGTCTGGAATTTTAGACTGGGGGATGCAGCCAGCGGGAGACAGGACAAAGAAATGAGCTGAACGCGTCAAGTAGGGTCCGTTTTTTTTTGACAATTTGTGAATTACGATTGTTTTTGTTGATTATGTCGCTTTTACAATTCTGTTATGATTGTTTCTTATTTCTTATATAATATCAAAATATCAATATTAATATCAAAATTTAATTATATTATTTGATCAATTATGCTGTTTCATAGTTGGAAATCTAGTTTTGGCAATCTGTGATGTCAAGCTAAGTGGCCGTTTATATTTAAAATGCTGAATTCTGGTAAGGATAAGTAGAGACACTGAATATTTAATGTTTAATGAACCGCATGGGTATTTTATTGAATGATATATTTATTGTTTTCAGTGCAATATATTGCTGTATTACATATTTTTATCTTGAATTTTAGTCCTTTCTTTATAGTTATGTTTTATTGTTAGGGTTAGTGTATGATTTTTCTTTCTAAATTCTTTTATTTTAAGATAAATTACCCTGTTTGTTTTTTCAACAATAATAGTAACAGGGATGGTTTGTACAGCAAAATCAATTTAACCTGGCTAAAGCTTGACCACAGCCAAGCTGCTATATTAATTGTTGAAAACTCCATATACTTGGATTGCCTTTTTCAATACTTTTAATAACAACCGAGTTTTTTTTTTTACATGTTGACATATAAATGTTTGAACTAAATTTTATGTTCAAGGTATCTATAGTACTTTCAATTCTTTAGATTTGTTTTAAATTTGGTTGTATTGTTCAAATAATGACTTTTTAGTATAGAATTTACTTCTTGATATGTCTTGTTTACTTCGTTTCTGTATGTTCATATATAATAAGTTATATTTCGATTTATATTAATATATATGAAAGATCAGGCTTTAAAAAAGTGAAAGGCAGTCCATTTTCATCATGGAAGAGACGATATTTGTTTAAATCTTCTTTTATTGAGGCATCAGGCATTATTTCTTCATAGGTAAAGCATTTAATTTGTTTGCAGCTCCATGACCAGAATTCAGAAATTTACGCCCGAGCGGCGTGTTGTTGTTGAAAGCTTACATGCCGGCGTGAAAAAGGGCCGAAAAAAAGGCGCAGAACGCTTAAGTACCCAGAATAGGGAATTCCCCTTGAAACTCGTGATTTGAAAAGAAAGTTGTAGTGCGTTAATTATGTTGAAAGTAGAAGTATTTAAAATGAGGTATCGTTAAGATTATTTAGGAAAGTTAAAAACTTAAAATATCACATATATATTATTGATTTCGATTTCGCCACCTTATTTTTCTTCGCAGTAATGACATTAACCTTCCAGCAGGAGCACCTGCGCAAATTTTACGACAAACGGGATTTTTCAAAGTCAAAACTGTCCGAAAAGTCATTGCTTTTCCTTCATGCGACCCCTCTATTCAGGTGATCCGTTTCAAGGTGATTTCATACTGTTTTATGCTTCTGTCGTAAAGTTTACGCCGCTCGTGTAATTTGACAATTTTTTCACGTCTTAACGTTTCAGTTTTATAATTATACGTGAGCATTATGCCGATTTAATAGTTCATTTTTCATTGCCAAAAATATTTAATAAGTAATAGCCTGCCAATAATCCACCAAGCCGAAGAATTTTCTTGAAAAACATCATCGCCATATGACATTACTATGTCTTTAAGTCTAAATTTTACTTCACAACCTGAAAAAGCAAGTTAACAGCAACCAGCATTGAGAAGAACTTGTGGTTTGTGTTTGTAAGAAAGAAAACGAATATCAGAACCCATGAAATGTAGTTGGCGCAATATATATCCTTCCAAGCGTCACTCTCTAACAAAAGTTCAATGTTTCGAATGCAAGGATAGTGATTAGAAACTAAGAAAAAAGTCTTTACTACATAATCTTAGATTGTATTATAGTCTTTTTTATTATATATTGCTTAACACCTGTTTTACAAAATAATCTTATTATATCTTATTACTTTTTCTGATTTCAGTATAATTTTAGATTTTTCAAATATTAAAATTAATTTTCACACTTGATGAACAGATTTGCTTTTCTGACGTGTCTCTTATTACTATTATAAAATAACTTACAATTACCATAGTGAAAAGGAAGAAAATTATTGTGTCGTAAAAAGTACCACACGCGCCTGCTCGTGTAAAAAATAATAGAGCACCCGCTGAAAGGTAAAGTGAAGATAAGTTTTTAAAAAAGCGACAATGAAATTATAAAATTTGTGCAAACGATGTTATTAGAATTTAAACTGAGTAAAAAAAATCTAGATTCTCAGAACAACCAGTTGGTTTACCAGCTAAAATGGAGTAGTAGTTCGTTCATTGTATAAAAATATTTCGTGCCATAATGCTCGTTTTTATAAGCATACCCCCAAGAACATGTACTTAATTATAGCGAAATTTTTAAAAAATATTTTGTTTATCTATATAAATGGTGAAAAATTCAAAATTTTTCTACGCTTATGCTAATATCATTGATTTTGTTCCTCTGCATTCTCAAAATCACACACTGGGCCTCATCTTAACTGCTGAATTTTTATTTGTACCCTACTGACTAATTTTAATATTACAATCTGCATTTTATCTTTCAATAATATATTCACTTGGTAACCACAAGTCAAACTATCCCCGACCTGCCATAGTATCCTGGATCAATTGAATGATAGCCGTCACGGCGTTAATTCGAGAACTGAGGAACTACTATTACGAAGCTGTAAAGTTGTCGCCCTGACATGTTAATCTTATGGTAGGAAACAGAGTTTTACAGAGGTTTTATTGGAGGCCTATCCAATAAACCCCGACTTTGGCGACAAACTTGGTGACCGTTTTGGCGACTTGGCTATAAATTTGGCATCTTTGGCGATAGATCGAAGCTTCCAGAAAATACAAGAAAAATGGCTATATCTCTACTAAGAACGGAAATATCAAGAACCTCCGAGAGAAGTCTATGACGTCGCATCCTGTCGGAAAAGGTATGAAAAGCAAGTTACCCAAACCAGAAATCAATCAGTTGGAGTTTTGACCGCAATGCAAGCTGATGATCTAATGTACTCTGAGAGCTATTCAGTTCAGTCACAGGATTGATATTTATTAGTGATCTGCTGCCGGTTTGAGTTATTAATTTGCTCCTTAATTTATTAATTAATAAGAAAATTAATTAATTTATTTATTTATTAACTACTAATATAATAATTAATTAATATATAATATAATTAATTATAATATTATTAATTATATATTATTAATATAATTAATTTTAGTATATTAATATATTATATAATTAATTATAATATATTAATATATAATATAATTTTTATTTATTTAGTAATAATATTTATTGATGAATTTTGTGCTGCTTAGTTTTGTTTTCTGTTATAAGTTTTGCTTTTCTTGAATATTCTTAAAATAAAGAGTCATTTATTTTTTTTTTTTGATGTTATCCTGCTTGTTGGACTGCATTCGCGTACCCTCATCAGACAACATTTTTGTAACAATATTACAATCTGAATTTTATTTTTCAATAACATCTTGACTTGGTGACCACAAATCAAACTATCCCCTTCCTGCCATAGTAGCCTGGATCAATAGAGTGATAGCCGTCACGGCGTTAGTACGAGAACTGAGGGAGGGTTCAAATGTTCATCAATGGCCTCGGACCAACTCCTCCAGCAGGAGGAAAGTTTCGTGATCTGAGAGGTAGCAACTCAACCCCACACCATTATTATATTCACTAGAGAACCCGCTTACTTATCCGGCGGCTTCTCATCCCCAGTGGGAGATTTTCGCTTGGTAAGAAAATAAAAAGATTACATTTTTTGTGTTCATATAAATTTGTCTCTTTATTAATTATTTATCTATAGTAGTTACAAAATCAAAAATTCAAAAATTTCTCAAGTTCATTATGGCAATGGATTTCCTTTAAAAATAGCATAAATCTTTTGAGAAATAATGAATGATTTACGTATTTATCTCAGGCTTTTTGCGTGCGTTTACTCCCATCAACAATTAAATCTGCATTATTTTTTTCTAGTTTCCTTTATCTTGATATTAGCTTGTCAGGAGAAACTTGATTGATTCCCGGATGCAGCCAATGCTCACGTGACTCCAAGTACGTGTAGCCGGCGGCTGCGAGTCTAACCTCTCGCCAGATTACGAAGTTCCTTCGCCGAACTGTGACGTGCTCTTGTTACTGTTTTGATGTTTGTGTCCTGTGTCTGTGTTAATAAATGTGTGTTTGATAATGCCTGATCTTTTATCTTCCACCTGCGCCTCTGCCCCACTCATTTAACCTAACAGTAACTTTGCAGCAAACTTCCTGCAAAGTAACAAAGCATAATCGACCAACCCACTTGCAGCACAAGTTTGCTGCGAAGTTGTTATGACAAACTTCACACCACGATTGCAAAAAAAGTTTGCTGCAAAGATGATACAGCACACTCACAATTAATCATTGTCTCTGTTTTAAAAAACATCCGATTTTTAGTGACATCTCTTAGACCGTCCATCTTTTCATTAATTCAATAAATCAATGATAATTTGTAAAAAAAAATAACTCTTTATAAAAAAATTAATAATTTTCCATCTTTTTACTAAATATAGAACTCGCACTTTAAAGAAAACTACATAGCCTTTTTCTTAATGTTGAAATTTTAACGTTCATAAACAAAATTAAACTTAAAAAACAGCCAATGTTTGTTGAAAAATAACTACTTACATTTTGTCCCATTTTAAAAGTAATTACTTTTGAACCTTAAATTCATAATTTATTCTGCTAGCAAAACGGAGTTATTAGCGAAAATCGCTCTCTGTATGACTTCAAATCAAAACAACACAAAATTTAAAAAATTAATGAAAACAAGAAAACACTTTAAAATAAATCGTATGCACTATCTATCTTCTCGCTGAGTGGTTAGGATGATAAGTTTAGGAATTGAGATGTCGGGGCTCGAACCCGAGGCTGTATTCATACTCTGTTTTTGCTATAGTTTGCAATGAGTTCGACGCAACAAGTTTGACGCGTGGTGACTAACTCGTTTTCGTTAACTTGTTTCAAGCTGGCACTCTTGTCGTATCCAATTTGTTGCAAGCTTGCAGATTTGCAGAACAAGATTGCTGCAAACTAAAATTGCGATCTGGGAACAACTTCACGGCAACCTTGATACGACAAGACAGCCAGCTTGAAACAAGTTAGTCACCACGCGTCAAACATGTCACAAGCTTGCAGCGTCAAACTCTTTGCAAACTATAGCAGAAACAGGGTTCAAACACAGCCTCGAACCCGCGACATCTCGTTTCCTAAAGCTGTCGCCCTAAACATTCAGCCAGCTAGACTCTGAGAGAAGAAGATAAATTGCGCTAATGGATAGTGCATACGATTTATTTTAAACTGTTTTCTTAATTTCATTAATTTTTTAAATTTTGTGTTGAGAATATGATTTGAAGTCAAAGATAGAGCGATTTTCGCTAATAACTACGTTTTGCTAGTAGAATAAATTATGAAATTAGGGTTAAAAAGAGATTACTTTTAAAATGGGACAAAATGTAAGTTATTATTTTTCAACAAACATTGACTGTTTCTTAGGTTTAATCTTGTTTATAAACGTTAAAATTTCAACATTAAGAAAAAGGCTATATAGTTTTCTTTAAAGTGCGAGCTCTATATTTACTTAAAAGATGGAAAATGTTTCAAATTTTTTTCATAGAAAAGTTAGTTTTTTATAAATTATCATTGATTTATCTTACTTATAAAAGGCAATGTTTGTGTGTGTGTGTGCTTTGTCCAGACGAATCTATCGCACTTACAGCCATGAAATTTGGCACGCAGGTAGTCGGAATGGTGACTGAATGCACCTCGAAGCCGGAATTTTAAAATTTAAAATAGAAAATGTTTTATTTAATGTTTTGTGTTGTTTTGGGTCATTTTTGGCACGTTTACGGTCGTAGTATCTTTCCTAATGATCGTTGAAAAACAATCCATGTACCATCGGATAGAACAAACAATTTTCGTTCTAATGAAGTTTGTTTTGAACGTCTAACTTAATTTACTGAATTTTGAGAAATTTTTTAAAAATAGTAAGTTTTGCCATGTAAATTTTTTTTTGTTTTTAAATTTGATGCATCCAACGTTCTAATAACACTATTATTTTCAATTTTTTTTCAGCTTATAACTGCAACGGTTCTGTCGGATTTAAAACAAGAATGGCTAAAATATCTTTTCCCGTTTTTTGAAAATTAATTTTTTCTTGGTCAGTTGAAAGATATTTTTCCTCTAACGAGTTTCCTCGCGCGGCACTTCTCCGGAACGTTGCTAGCAATTTGATTGGCTGACGGCGCAGCCTTCAATTGAATGACTTCGATTATTATTTCCGGATTCGATTTTAAATTTTGCTTGCTGTATAATAATCATTTTCAAGTTGCAATTTTTTAATATTGTTTCGGATTAACGTACTCTATATTACTTTTTTACCGTTGAAATGCCATTATCGCGAAGAAAAATAAACGGGAAAATCAAAATAATGTATATCTTTTGTCTTGTTTTCAGAACTTTTTCATGTCATTTTTGGCCTTTTTTATCATTTTGTTGTAGCCCAGATTCCACGGGCAACGCCATGTGTGTTGAAATGTCATTATCGCGAAGAAAAATAAGCGGGAAAATTAAATAATGTGTATCTTTTGTTTTGTTTTCAGACCTTTTTCATGTCATTGTGGGCGCTTTTTTTATTTTTATTTTGTTGAAGCCCTAATTCCACGGGCAACGCCGTGCGTTCGGCAGTGTTTAAGTGTCGCATATTTTACTTGCAGTATAATAATAATTTTGACTTTGTAATTTTTTAATATTGTTTAGGATTAACGTATTCTGTATCGTTTTTCGACAGTTGAAATGTCATTATCGCGAAGAAAAATAAGCGGGAAAATCAAGAATGTGTATCTTTTGTTTTGTTTTCAGAACTTTTTCATGTCATTGTGGCCTTTTTTTCATTTCGTTGAATTCCTGATTCCACGGGCAACGCCGTGCGCGTACTTCTAGTTGAATTAATAAAAAGAAGGACGGTCTAGGAGATGCTATTAAAAATCGGATGTTTTTTAGAACAGAGACAAGGATTTTCTGTAAGTGTGCTATCATCTTTGCAGCAAACTTGTTTTGCAATCGTGGTGTGAAGTTCGTCATAGCAACCTTGTTTTGCAAGTGGGTTGGTTGGTTATGCTTTGTTACTTTGCAGGAAGTTCTCTGCAAAGTTGCCACGTCAAGTTTGTCATGACAAGCTAATATGAAGAAAAATCAAACTTGCTGCAAGTGTACATGATATCTGGGAAGTAAATAAAAAAGACGAATTTTGTGTTGTGGATCTTTTATAATGATTTCTAGAAGTAAAATTAGAACCTGAGGATAATTTCCGAGGTGGCACATAATATTGTCTTATATCATAAAATTCGCGAAAGTAATATTGTATTGTTACACCATCTTACATAAATTACTATAAAATAATATCTGTAATTAATTCAGCTTATCTGTTAATGAGGAAGTATTCTTAAGATCTGTATGAAGCTTTCTGCAGAGTCAATCTAATGAAAACTTAATTAAACAAAATGTTGGAGAGAATTTCAATTGGGTATTCCAACTTCAAACTGCTACATGAACAAACAAAATGGGTGTTTTCTCCTACTAAAGTGTTGCAATTAGTATAATTTTGAATGTTAAACTTAGTTCTTAACTATTCAAAGCTAAAATAAAAAAGATTACATTTATACCAATATTCATTACAAATTTATAGCATTTTATTTGATGTATGACCACTTTACCCCACCTGATCCTATGTAAAAAATATCCATTAAAATAAAAATAATAATTCCAATAGCTTAATAAACTGTTGAAAACTTCAATCGTATTTAAATAGAAAAAAAGATTGCTAATTTAAATTTGAAAAAGAAAATTTAATTTTTTTTTTTTCATTTTTTTCTTTTCCTAATAGTTAGTGTTAATTTCATTCTGCTTCTATAAAATAGCAGGTTCATAAATTTGTATGATGAAATAAAATACTTGAATTTGCATCATATATATATTGACTGAAACATAGATATTTTATATAAAAATATAAATAATAAAAGCATATAATGAATAGAAAACAGAGTTGTGAAGTTTCCACATAAAGCCAATATTTTAATACATGGAACTTCAATTTCTTTAATATACTTTTTAAAAATCAACTTCTTATATTTAACTTTTCTTAGGTAAGCAAATTCAATATAATTTGGTAAAGCAGGCATACATATAGAAAAGATCAATAATTATGAAACATTTAAAGGAATTAATCAGAAAAAAATACTATTGGCTGATTGAAATACAGTAATATGAGAAAATTATATTGAGATGCATCCAGCTATTTCAAGAAAATCTACTAAAATGTAAGGCAATTTAAAAAATGCCATTACAAATGAACAGATAATCTTGTTAGCTGGGTTTAAACAGGGTTTTCTTCTTTCTCCATACCTTATCTCCGAGTTTCTAAACCAAAGCAAGCTGAACAATATAAAATAAATACACACCATCTATTTTTATAGTAGAAATAAGTTATTCAAGAATGCAAACATTTTCATTTAAAAAACAAAACACTTATATACAGGGAATACTTATGCTGTCTGCAGGTAGCTAAACTTTTCATTCTTAGTATAGTAATATTATCAACTCATCCTTATTATCAACTCAATTTCAAATAATGAGAGTAATTCTGATCTTCCTGGTGTATGTTACGCAGTGCAAATACATTCTAAAACAATTTTTTTCTCTTCCAAGCAGGTGCAGTTTATAAAACAAGTATATAAACAAAACAAAAAATTATGCAACTGAACTAAACTCTCTTCGTTCCGTTTAGTTTTTTGGGGAAAACCATGCAATTTTTACTTGCAGTTATATAAAAACATAAATGCAGTTATATTTGAAATACTTCAGTTGTGAAGCAATTCTTTACTTACAATACAATATTATACACACAATTTATAAATCTGCCAAAACCGACTCGCATCATATAGGTAATAAAATAAATAATGTACAATTATCTATGCTTTCTACTAAAGTTTCTTTCATTAAAATAGCATATGTAAAACATATAGTTATCAACTACCACTATTACATCTTGGAAAATGCCTAATTTTATAACAACGACATGGAAATCTGCAATTGCAATGGCAAGTCTTTATGAACCTATTATAAGCATGGAAATTCAACTGAACATCACTTTAAAAGTATATACTTTCTGCAAAATAAACATAAGTTTACATTCAAAACTCAAGCCAAGTTTGTCTAAATAGCTAAATACTTACTGATTGCATTATGTTTCGTTGATCAGATTATTAGTTTATAAAAAAATTTAATGTATATATACACTTGAATAAGAAAAGAATATTTGTGTTTTTTTTTCATCTAAGTTATTTGTTCATTCCATCGTTTTAAATCTGAATAATGAGTAAATCGGCAACAAGAAAAAAAAAAGAGAAGGATCGCCAATCAAAAATATGTTTGATCTTGCAAGCTACATAATTAATCCAAAGTAAACAGAGCACATAGCACGTTATGCTATCAGTAATTTATTTAAAAAGTATATATACCATGTGTTACAAACAGAAATATATTCATTGCAGAAGAATCAATTAAAAAATAAACTATTTCCATGCAACTCAAAAATCAAGTAATTTGAGTTACGTTACGACAACACATAAGATAGCATCGGAAGCGGTTATCGGTTTTGATCCTGGTACAATCGAATAGCTCAGCTATGGCTATTCACTATAAAGTGTCAGAAACTGTGAAGTAGCAATAGAAATGTCTCAAACTGTGAAGTAGCAATAGAAAGATCTCAAACTGTGAAGTAGCAATATGGATGTTGGTAAAAGACGGGAACTGTTACGTCAAAGGACGTCTTGATTGATTACTATTGTGACTCCCCAACTTAGATCCTTTCAAAAGAATTTTTGCTGGCGCCATCTGTTGACAGTATAAAGAACTAAACATTAAAACAACATAGAACGTACATTAAAAATGAATAATATTTTTTTATTTAATTTTTTGAGAACACTTTACTTATATTTAATAAGACTTTTTGAAAATTAAAGGTGTGATTGAAATAACAGTTATTTGGAATAGATATTTAAAAATAGCAATAGCAAAAATATTTGTTACTCAAAAAATCGTGGATTATACATCCCTACTTTATTACGGTATTCGGTCTTCCTCGGTGTTCATAATATTGTATAACATTGTGGAAATATATAATATTTCTGTGCTGCTGGGGTTCTAAGCCCAAAAGTGAATGATTTCCAAAAGAAGGCAAGTCCAAAAAATTTTTTAACTTTCTTAAAGTTAGAAAAAATCTTAAAGAATAAATTGGAAACAAGAGTCTGAAATTCAGCACCGAAGAACCGAACACAGCTTTGTATCTCAGCCAATGACTAATCTAAAGGATGGCATTTAACGGAGCGGGAATAGAACACAATCAGTGGATAATCAGCTAATTGATTCCTGCTTTCATGAAAATCCAGAATAATTCGGCTTCGAATCAAAATGGTCAGATTCAGAGCGGTTACTGTTCGTGATTCAAATTCGAATTCGTGTACTTCACCACTATTCTATTGCAGCGACGAATAAAATTCAGAAATTC
Source organism: Araneus ventricosus (assembly GCA_013235015.1). Lineage (NCBI taxonomy): Eukaryota > Metazoa > Arthropoda > Arachnida > Araneae > Araneidae > Araneus > Araneus ventricosus. Next base: position 27,419 of record BGPR01015521.1, read on the forward strand.
AGCTCGCGGTTATTAACTGTAGACCGTTGATTCCCTCATGTTCCGGGTTATGAAGAAGTAAAGAAATCACTTTTCACGCAAATCTCGTTTGATTACTAACTTAACACATAATTAAAATAACGTATTTTTGTTGAAATAAATCAAAATGAATGCACTAGGAGAAGGCAAGCTTTCTGGAGCTCAGAAGGAAGAGCTTATGGATCAAGTTAAACAGCAAGTAGCAGTTTTACTCGCCCAAGAGCTACTCCAAGTAAATAAAATATTTCATCATTTTATGTATTTTTCATTCGCTGGCTTAATCGTTGAGATTGAATACACAGATTGTGTCAAAGTATCTTGATATTGTATTTTTTTTTGTTTCATTCGACTGAAAGCTTGTATTAAAATATATGTAATAATCTTCTGAACATGTGTTCGTTACATTCGCTGCATACATTTGCTTTGGAAATCTGCATATTTTTAACCCCTCAGTTTATAACCAACATCAAGTTAGTCATCGCTGTATAAATTAACTGAAATAAGATTAGTTAACTCCTGGAATGATACCCTTTGATAATTCATTAAAATTTATTATAATTGCTATAATATTAAGGATTGATTGAATGAGAAGGAATTCTTCAGAATTTAATCTGGATTTCAGATTAGATAAATTTTTTATAACCTTTATCAAAATAATTAATTTTATTCCAGTTATATATCATTTATTGTAAATGTGATAAATTTGAAAAAAGTTGATAGTGGAATCATGATTATTAATCAGTTAACAAATTAGACCAGGGATGGGCAAACCTTTTCGGTCGTGGGCAAAAAATCAATAAAAAAAAGTTTGGCGGGCCAAGATATATTTTTCTACAATTTTAAAAACAATATACAAATATTACAATTTAAATATGTTAATGAGATGAATGAAATTGCGATTTCATTTTTAAAAGTTCCTTATATTGAGGTTCGAAGTGAGATGTACTGATTCTAAGGAACGAGGCTAAATGCTCATCTGTCAGTCTACTTCTGAAATAATTCTTTCTAAGGTTCATAGGTGAAAACACTTGTTCACATATATAAGATGAAGCAAACATAGCACTGATTTTCTGGGCGTGAGATATTAAATTTGGGAAACTTACTTTCGATAATGATTTGTAAAACTCTAACTTTGGCATATTTAGAAATGACTGCTTGAGATGATTGTTAGATTGCAACTCAATTAATTCAAGCTGCAAATCTGGTCTCACTGCTTCACAATTTACGTTGAAAGGCATGGTAAAAATAGCCAATTCTGTTTGAATGGCACTGAAATCTGCGTTCGAACTCAAAATTTTTCAAGCCATCTTCATAATTCTTAAGCTTCTCTTCATTTACTGAGGGTATTGAATTTAACCTCGAGAAATGAGACAAGTGGTTCTTAGGTAGCTGCCCAGCAAACAGATTAGGTTTTAATTTAAAAGCTTTGAGATGGGCCCAGATATCGTCGATAAATTGATTTTTCCCTTGCATCTTGACTTTCAAGTTGTTCATATAACAAAAGATCTGTGAAAAAAGCAAAGTCAGAAAGCTATTCTGTATCTTCTAACATTTCGCACTCCGCAGAAAACTGTTTCTCTTGGAAGAACAACACAATGTCGTCCTTCAGCTGCCAAACTCGCTCGAAAACACATCTTGCACTAAGCCACCTTACTTTCGTGTAATACAGTACATCAGAGTATTCTGATTGCACGGACTGAAGAAAATCTCAAAATTGCCTGTGAGTAGGCCCACGAGATCGAATAGTATTTACAAGCTTCACGACAATATCAAGCACGGGTTTCATATTCAATGCAGATTTACACAGAGCATCTTGATGTATAACACAATGCAGAAAAACAACATTGTTCCCGCTTTTAACACTTTACCGATTGAAATCTGTCTGTTTATTGATAGCTTCTATAGAATATGCACTTCGAGTAATGTACAGAAACACATCGTTGCGATGTGGTTGAATGCGAAGAACAGAATGATTTTCAACAGAAATGAAACCGGAAATACCATCAATAAATCAAATAAAAAAGAACATTACAAGCAGAGGGCGCGAGCGAAAGGCAGACGCACTGGCGCCAACACCGTCTGTGCTTGCTATTTCCGTCGATTTATATTTTGTAGAACAAAAATAGAGAAAGTAAAAAGATCATCAGTCCTTTGAAAAAAAGGAAAAAAAATAATATTTAAATAAAGTAGAAAAGGAGATGGATATATAATATATAAATCATATTTTCTTTTAATTTCCGTCGGACCGGCAAATTAAAATTCTATCCGCGGGCCGGATAAAACCTTCCGGCGGGCCGGAGTTGGCCCATGTCTGAATTAGACTATCCAGCAATTTTTTTATCTTTTTTCATCTATTTAAAGGTGATTTGCTATTCCTATGGTTTATGTCGATTCAAAGGCATCATAAGAATTTTTGTTCAATATTCACTTCAAATTTTTTTTTAAATGTTAGTTTTCATTTCAGTTTTACTCTATATAAATTTTGTCTCATTTTTAAAAAGGCAATTGATGTTAAAATTTTTTAAGTGTGTTTATTCTTGTGGGTTTGGCATTTTTCAGATCAGTGTTAATTTATTCTGTTGATGCTTATATAATATACTACAAGTAAGGTAAGTGCTCCAGTAGTGGGCCATGTACCAGTAGTGGGCCACTTGAATTTTAAGTTGAAAAACAAGAAATTCCAACATTCCAATGAAATAAGAGATCTGCCTCTGGTAAGCTGAAACCCTTATCAACTAAATACCAAAGGCACATCCTTTATTTCCTGTTCAGTTAGGAGCTAGAAAGTTTGTTGCTGAAGTTGGTCTCTGAGAGAAGCATTTTTAGCTTATTCTTAGTGATTTCCTTAAGAGGTAACTCTTCTTTCAACTATTTTTTAGCATACATTCTATTCGTTTTTAAAATGAATTGTTATTGATATTATTTGATTATATAATGAATGTATTATAAACTATCTTTAAATTAAATAATATTGATAATTTATGGATAGTGAGGGGTGGCTCACTTTTGGATCAATATTTTACTAAATGCTCCAGTAGTGGGCCTAGCGAGGCCAGTACTGAAGCACATGCTTTCTCTCAAATAGACTGTTTTGTGATGTTTAAATAAGAAGGTTATATCTTGTAAAGTCTTTTTATTTAATTAGATGTGCTTTATTTTTATCAGAACCAGTAGTGGGCCACATGGCCCATTTCTGATACACTAATAGCCCACTACTGGTACACTAATGGAACATTCTGACCAAGTACTTAAATAATAAATATTTTATAGTATTGTTGAGGAAAAGACTGATATTCAAGAATTAGTTGGGCTCTGTAACGAGGCAGACAATAATAACTATCGCATTGCTGGACCATCGAAAAATATTCCATCACCATTTAAAAGGGCTCTTTTCTGGCTGCAGAAGGAAGATGATAAAAGAAAAAAAAGATTTATTCAAGATAAAATATCAAGATTTAATATCCATAATGCCCCAAACAGACCTTAAAATGAAAGATCGATAATTAACATATACCTTTAATAAAAAAATTGGCTGTTAGAGAAAAAATGTAAATCTCATGTGACTAGAATCTATAAATAAACGATTTCACCTATATCAAGCCATTTTTATTGCATTTTTATAGTGTATAATGTTAATATATTATTATTATTACTAAAAATAATGATTTTATTCTTTTTTCTTTGGCACAATTGACAAATCTGGGTGGCCCACTTTTGGTATGCCCACTACTGGTACATCAAAAGTTTGCTATGCCCACTTCTGGTGCATAGGAGTGATCTAAGTTTTTAATTTTTTAAAAATTATATTACAATTATTTTGATATTTCAGGTGATTATTATTTTAGATAAAAGTTTGAACAACCATAAAAAATACAGATTAGCGAAACTTCTCAAAAGTTTAGATGATAATTGAGGAAATACCCTTAAGTGGCCCACTACTGGAGCATTTACCTTACATCCTAAGATTGGTTGGGTCCAAGGTAGCTTAGTGTTAGGCATATGGTCAACTGACCATATGCCTAACACTAAGCTACCTTGTGCAAAGATCAGGAACTTTTATAAGATTATAAAATATAGCCAAATTTATTTCCAAGAAGAAAAAAAAGAAATGGAGAAGAAGATAATACTAAAGCTAAGAATAAATTTCCCTTTCTTGTTTTAAAAAATTTAAGATTTTACAGGGATGAAATTCTTCCGCTTTTTGGCGTATTTCCGCTTTTTTGTTATTTTGAAGAAATTCCGCTTTTTTTGTCTTTTTTTTTCTCTCAAAATTCCGTTTTTTTTTTTTACCGCAAAAATTTACTTTTTCTTCCGAAAATTCCGCTTTCACACAAAGAAAAGAAACCTTCATATCTTCCGTTTTCAAAACAAAATTCTGCAAAAATATGCTCGACCGTGCGGCTTAACTCCACCGGCTAGGAAACTAGCCGATTCATCTTCTACTGACGAATCAACGTTACATCTGCAAGCTCTACAAGGATGAACATTCCAACATTCAGTGCGATTCAAAGTATTAAATACCACCTTTTTGTAGAAAACAAAACATCTGTGGCATATTTTGCAAAAAAAAAATTTTTGCATGAACATGTTGAAAAAAAAATTAGTTGAAAACTTAAGGTCATCTTGTAGGGCGTACCAAGATGAATAAATTTTAAAAAAAATGGAACAAAAAAAAATTCCCATCAAAAGAGGCAGCTAAAAAGCTGTGTGCAAATGCAGCAAAAAAGCAGAGAATGAGACATAAATAAAAAATAAAACATGATTTACCTTGGAATTCTAGAGATAGTGTAGTCCTGACAACTATGTCAGTAATTAAACAGAGAGATACTAATGAAGACTGTGCAAAAACTTTAGCCTCTACTGAAAATAAACTTGCAGAGGATGCAAACACATCCTTTATTGAAGAAAAATCTGTCAAAGATAGGAGCCCTTCAAAACAAGGGGTGAAGCATGTTAATGGAGATCTGTTACAAACAAAAGCCACACAAATAAAAAACGAAAGAAAACCATTTCTTTAACAATTAAGGAAATGTTTCAAATAACAATAATGCTAAATGAATCTATCATTGTAATTGTAGAATATATCAATCCCTCTTACTTTATAAGGTGCAAAATCATTGTGCTGCTACTTTTGCAAAAATTTATAAAAATAAAAGAAATAAAATAGAATTCAGTATATGACACATTATTATACACTTTACATAATTACATGAAGCAAAAGAAATTATTTGTCCTTATTTTTTTTTATTTTTTGAGCTAACTTTTATCATAAGGCTATTAAATACAATTCTTCTCAGACTTCTGTTGGGTGTATGTTGCATCTCAGTGATGTAACAGGTGCTAAATATGTTTTAATGTCCAATTTTATATTTTCTGATTCCCCTAATGATGTGTTAAACTTGTTTGTTAACTTTTAATGTGAATAATAATTTAATATTCTTTTTCTTATTTATACATACTGAATCATAAATAATTAAGTTATTAATTATTATAGTGTAATATTTTCATCATGTTACGTGTTCTGATGTTTTACTTAAAACATCTTTCGCGTATAAATTATGGTACAAATTTTTTGCTCACGTATGATTTCAGTCTTTTTGCTTTTTTGCCAGTCGCATCCCTGATTTTATCTATTTACTTCACTCGCTCTGTATTTACACCTGCTAGTATTCCAAATTTCATGTAGATAGCACATGTGATTGTGACATCAAGTATATTGATTATATTGCTAAGATATATTTATAATGGAAGATGTTATAGATCCTCAACTTCTAGTTAATTAGTAATTTTATATTTCAGTCTTTATCTGAACATCTGGTCAAAATTATGAATATTCTATATATATGATAAACTTTCTAAACATTTTCTTTTTCTCATTTTCAGAAAATTACTGACAAATGTTTCAGGAAGTGTATAACTAAGCCAGGCACTAGTTTGGATAATTCTGAACAAGTATGTATTCTTTCTGTTCAAAAATCATATATATTTGAAGCAGAATCGAATGTGTTCAAAATTATTTGCATCTTAATACGTAGCTACACTGACACAGTTTTATCACAGCTTACATACATTAACACAATGTTATCAAAATATAATTGTAAATTTCTTGATCAGATCTTAACATGTCGCTGTGACCCATACCTTAGATTCAGTCCTTCTATCTAATTAAGAGGAACCCTTCTCTACTACCTCTTAACTATGTTAGAGAAAGTGACGTCTAATTAGATCAGTGTCTCCCAATGTGGGGCCTATGTCCTGCAGGGGGACAATTCGGAAATGGACTCATCCAGACTTTAAAAGCAACCACCCACTGCAATTTTTAACTATATAAATTGTCAGATCAAAACGGCACATTTCTCTTTAGAATCTACTCGCTGAATAATTTTCAAGTATATGTATATATAAAGGTTTTTAACACCTGTAACCTTTTAAAAAAATGGTGAACTTAAGAAAAATTATCCTGATACTTGAACTTCAATTCTTTATTATATGTTTTGAAAATTAACTTACAGTGTTTTTCAACAGTATCCTAGTGATTTCTTCTTAAGATCTATCATTTCAGTTTCTTCAGTGAACAATTCAATTTTTTAATATTAAGAATTATGTATGTGTTACATAGGGGGCATAAGGTTTTTAGAAATGCTCAAGTGGAGCATGGCACGAAAAAGGTTGGGAAATATTGAATTAGGTAGTAGTTGTGAATCACAGGTGCAAGTCAAAGTGCTTGTCTTGCATCCAACATGTGAAGAAAAATCTTTTTCTGCATCAAATGTATAAAAATGAGAGTGGCTTTTTAAGAAGGTTGAATGTGAAGCCTGAAAGCTTTCTCGCAACTCATTTTACTCTTTCGTTAATTTTTTATGTCATCTGAAACTGCTTAATCTTGACATTGTATTAGTATAATTTATTACATTTTTCCAAACAGATTTCATTCAAACTTTCAGAAACTTATGTTTGCAGATTGAAGATAAAACCTATCTTTTACTCCTTTGATATTTTAACCAAATGTTGAAAGTATTTGAGTAATGCTTTTTCCAAAAAAGCATTTTTATATTAAATTAAGCATCTCTCTTGCATTCTTGTATATTAACCAGAAATTCTATTCTGAGGGGAGACAAATTATCGTTATATGCTATATCAATGTTGGTTAGAAGCAAGCACTCTATCTCAATTTTGAAATTTCACAAGAGAAATTAAGCTGATTTTTCATAATATTTTTTTTTTTAAATTTGCTCTGCACGCTGGTAATGGATATGATATATGAAATAATCAGGAAATATTGTTATGTTATGAAAATAGTACCCCCCCCCCTTCTTCCTTTGTGAAAATTTGGAAAATTAGAGATAGTATGTGTTTGTTTTTTAATGACATTTCTTTACAAAATTAGATGAGAAAATTATCTTCCAGATGATGATCGAGTCTAATCTATTGTTTATTTTAGGGGGAAAAAGACATTGTTTTCTACTCTTCAGCTATTTAAATAGCAATTTAAAACTCGGAAACTGTCAGTCAATAAATGAGGATCCCTAAGATGTAAGTTTAAATCCTTAATTGCTGAGGTGAGATTGGTTTAATAATTAATCCTGTGGTTTTAACTGCATATATCAAGTTTTCTGAAGCAAGCAAAAAAGTCTGTGGTACTTCTGTATGAACTTGCTAGGAGAAGGTGTTATGCATAAATTATAAAAAAGAATTTTCATATTCAGGATACTGTAAAGCTTCTGAATGGATTAGTCCTAGATTTCATCTGAATATTATTATTTTTTAACCTAAGTGACCCAAATTAATTTAAAAGCATAAATTTTACCGTAATTTAAATTGTGTTAAAACACCAAACTGAAAAACTGGAAGTAAAAATTAAATTCCCAAAAAGAGAAATGAGGTCTTTGCAGTTTTTTTTTGATTGGTCAAAACCAAAATATTAAACTTTTAAGCTACATTAAGCTTTAAAATATCAAAAAAAAAAGAAAAGACCACTCTCCATTTCTTTATATTGCTCATAAAAAAACCTAAACAAAGGGGGCAAAAAATCAGGATCTTTTGATTTCAAAATTTGTTAACTAGTGGTAAAGTTGTGAAAGTCTTTAGGAAAAGCAATAATATTGATGTGGTGCAAAAAACATTGGAATTCAGTCTGTTTAGCTCACAGAAGTTGGATGTAATTTTTCTAAAATGGGTATGCTACGGCATTATGAGTTAATCTAAATTGCTGCAGTAAAGGATGCTCTTGTTTTAGTAAATTCATTAAATTAAGATCTTTCCATGCTCTTTGATATTGTTGCTTGATATAGGATCCTGGGAGGTAGTGGATTCTATAATTTCTACTACTGGGCCAAAAGTACTCTTGATTCTGCTCCTTCCCTCCTGAACACATTTCCACAACTAATGGGGAATGGCATTTTAAATGGCAACCATCTTTTGTAACCCCTTTCTAAGGCCAGTGGCCTTAACCAATTATCAGTGCTACATTATGGGTTGTGTGAGAGATGTTCTAATTTTATCTGAAAACCTAATCAAGTGTCTCGACTTGATAATCTCAGTCAAAAAAGTTATTTTATTATACCACAACTAGAAAAAAACTTTTAGTGGGTTAATGTGTATGGATGTGCTTAAAAAAAAACAGGATTTTGTATGATCTTCCAAAATAATACTGAAATTTGTAACCGCTTTTATTGTAATTTCTTTTATATTTGTGCCCTAGGCCATGGCCTAGGTTGGTCCTGTCGAGAGGGATAAATTGTCTTAAGTTTACATTATAGCATGTCTTTTCAAAAATTGTCTTCCAAAGTAATGGTCAATACAAAAACATATAGCGCTATTTTTTCGGGTGGGTTTGGGGGGCTGCTTACCTCTTCATACTAGATTTATATAATTACAAAACCTAGAAATTCTGTCCACCTAATCTGATTGTAAAGTTTTAGAATGCTTAATTGCTGAATTGATAGAAATAATACTAATGATACAGCATTTGTAACCCGTTTGAAAAAAGGTTGCTTTAAATAAAAATATGACATACTGGTAATCTTAACAGGTAATGTTTGAGCAATACGTAACTGAACGAAGTTT
>BGPR01015522.1:0-12035 GCA_013235015.1 Araneus ventricosus
ATCACAATGAGATACAATGATAAATACATCACAATGAGATACAATGATAAATACATCACAATGAGATACAAGGATAAATATATCACAATGAGATAATCACACAGAAATGTCACGATAAGATAAATTTAAATTAACTTCTCAGATAATCAGTCTTCTCAACGTTATATACATTATTTATAAATTTTTCTCCTAGTGCATAGAGCGCAGAAAAATTCTGCCACTGCTCCATTAGATGCCAATATCGTATACGGCGTTAGCGCAGAAGAAGCTAAGCAATTAAGAGCCAACGATGGAACGGGTTAGTGCTCAATTTGATTATAAGTTTGGATTAAGTAAGTATAAGAGTATGAAATTAAGTATAAGAGTAAGTATGAAAATTCGATTTATCCAAATATTCGAATTAAGAAAAATTGGGTCTGAAATGAATACAGACATAAAAAAAAATATGACAATTTTTAAACTGAAAACAGCAGTAATGATTTATATTCAATAATGAATATTTTTAATAAGCAATACATAATTAATAAATGAACAGAAAGTAATTTTAATGAATGAACAGTAAGAAATTTTGATAAATAAAGTGATAATAATCATAATTAAATAATTTTGATAATTTCAAAAATAATATTTTACAATAAATACGTAACCTATTTTAATAAACAAAGCGGATAAAGCACTTTGAATACAGAAGTTGAGCACATTGAAACTTCATTCATATCTAACGTGTTCATTAATTTTTAAAAAGTCAGAAACATTTTACAGTAGAACTCCGGATATCCGAACCCCGGTAATTCGAAATTCTGGATAACGGGAACACCTTTTTTAATTTTCTGAAAATATTTTACTGAAAAATGAAGGAAAAATAACAATTACGAAACAGAAACAAAGCTAATGTTTATTCCTAACTTAAAAGAACCATTTGAAGTGGTCAATAAGAATGAATACAGCACCTTAATTACACAATCAAGACAGTCAAATATCTTCTTTTTACCCTCAACTTGTTTGGCACTGTACCGTGCGAATCGCCGCGTGCTGTTTCCGTACGCTTTCAAAGAACACTCAGAGTGAATACTCTACTGCATTTGGTATATCAAGAATATTTTACTGAATTTCCCGGATAATCCGAATTCCCCGGAATCCGAACAGAGGTCAGCCCCAGTTAGTTCGGATTCCCGGGGTTCCACTGTATTAATTTTTTTTATTAAATGCGTTGTACAGCAGTAAAGTTGCTCTTCGTTTCTCTTTTATGTTTGCTCGTACTAGGGCTGTTTTTTAAGTGAGGTCCATTTTGAAATAAAAACAAAACAAGAAAAAAAATTTAAAAAAGCATTCTGATGTTACATACAATTATCTGTATATTATTATCTGTATTACAATTATATTATGTATATTATTATGTATATACAATTATCTTTTATTTTCTGATGTTACATACAATTATCTGTATTTCAACGTAATATCCTTCTCGGTTTAAACATTTATCGTAATGAACAACGAGTTTTTGGAATCTCTCACATAGAACTCTGCCGCCTGTGATGATATGCAATCATTCACAGTCGTTTTGCACTTCTTTATCAGTGTCTCAATGCATGTCACTCAGGAAGTTCTTCAGATGGCGGAAAAGGAGACCCTTGTTGTAGAAAGTCGAATAACAACACACCCTGCCTGTCCCAAAACACAGTTGCCAATATTTTGCGATTGATTGCAGATGGCCAGTCAGAATGCGATTCGATTTCGACGTTTCCCCGACCTTCTTGAACAATCTCACCAATTTTCTCACTTTACTGTCACTCATTGCATTGTCACCGTACACTTCAAATATCGAGTGATGCATATCCGCAGTTTTAACATTTCTTGCTGTTGATAAAGAGATGACTGACCGTATTTCATAGTCGGCGGGGGTCTCGGTTTTCTTAAACATTTAAACCTCACATTACGAAGTGTATAGACCATCGCCGTGGATACAAACAGAGTCGGATTCCGAGCAAAAAATACTGGTAGATTGCATGCACATAGATTCTCACGCAAGTACGAAATTTTAAACAATTTTGATAAACGAACCGTACTTAAAAATTAGCCCTCGTAAATTTTAATTCATAAGGCTTTATTTTAAGTCGTATATTAAACAATTCTTATAAAAGTCGGATTACACCGACTTTTATAATAATTACAACCACGCTTCCATTTTCCTATCTTTTAAATTTTTATTTTAACCTACGCAGGAAACCAGTATTTGACAAGTCTTAATATAAAGCGTTGAATCAATATTCAAATAACTTGATTTCGAAAATTTCCTTTTCTTTGCGATAATTTGCGTTTTTTGGTGTTGTTCAGGTTTGGTATAATATGATGTATGTTTTATTAAAATTTAACCGCTAGATTTAAACATTATCTCAACAAGCAAAAAGAGCAAATATTTTACAAAAGTACAGTATTCAAGGAAATGTAAAGTACTTAAATGTATGTATAAGTTTTCGGTAGAGGTACTATCACTCTTGTTCCCAGTAATGAAAAGAATGATACTATGTTGTTGTACAGTGTTATCAAACAAAAATAAATTCATGATTGAACATTAAGTGCTGCCAAAAGTGGAATTGAAAATGCTGGTTGAAAATTCTGAAAGATATTTAATTAAACGGAGACTAGTTAACACAGTTCTACTATCTACAGTGGCATAGGCAGGACGGAATGACCAAGAATCTCCAGCCATTCTGCAGGAAAACTTACCAAGACGAGACATCTTATGTGGTCCTGGATTCTCCCATACATGTTCGATTTCCCATATCTTAATCACTCAATGCCTTCTAATGGGAATTTTAAATGACACTGCATTCAACTGTGAAGGTCCTGCAAGAGCTGTATTCGAATTACACAAGAAAATCATCGCTTTTGCTCCAGTGTGCAGTAACTTCTCCTTCGGAGTATGTTTCAGAATCTACGTAAATAATACGAACACAATTTTATGTCTACAACAAGGCGTTATTCGCTTTAAACGTTTCAGATGTCGTTGGAAATAACTCTACCGACGAAGGAAAAGCAATTAGGGGAGAGTCGCCGAATTTGAACCGGCAGGGCCTGGATTGGACCGGTATCATAACTTTAATTCTATTAAATATCTGTGCCGTATCATAAGCAAATTATGTTGTAACTATGTAAATGGGGTATATAAAATATTTTTAAGAGAAAGCTCTACCTGGTTACAGTTAGAGAACAAGCATTTTTAAGTATCAGCTATAGATTATTTTAACCTTCCAGCGGGGGCGCTTTTGCAAGAGATACTTGAATTGTGTATCGTATTACATATTCATATCGTTATTTTATATATTTAAGTGCAATTTTATTTATAATATCTTTCTTTACTATTAGACTAATAAATACAGATAACATAAATGAAAGTTGGATTTATTTTTTAAAAATAACACGATATATATATATATATATATATATATATATATATATATATATATATATATAATACGATGCACTATATGTCGTAAAATTTGCGTAAGCGCGCCCTCTGGAAGGTTAACAAAAGACAAAGGGCCATTACGCTTTTTAAAATTAAGTAGGAAAATATGTGTCCTCAGATAGTAAATTTATTTCGCTACAATTTACTATAGGGGAACGATGGGTAAGAGTACACAGGCGGATAAGAATGCACAGGAAAATTTAGCTTGTTGCCAACACTGCAGATAATCGCTACTTTAACATTTTAGTTGTGTTGCTTCTGTGCTAGAATACAACGTAGTACCAATGGTTTACTGGACTTCTTTTTCCATTTAAAGGGCAAAATTCACTTTTGCTACTTTCCCATATAATTTTTCGATAATAGAACGCAAGTATTTGTTAGTATATGGGCGAGTTTTCTGGTTTGTTTACATGCCTGTACTACGTATTTCCGGTGTAATGCTAAGTCAAATGGATCTTCAAAGCTGAAGTTCAACATACAAGCAGATAAAGTCAAGGTTTTTACTGTAAGTAAACAAATCAGAAAACTCGTCCATAGAGTCAACCAAATATATAAATGCGTATTTCAGATTAAATCCGATTTCATAAACTACAAGTTGGTGCAGCTTAAGTTTATCTATCTGTGGTTTTTTTGACGTTTAGTGGCGGCTGAGTCAAACCCTAACAAGGAGACCAAGAGTTCGCAGCGACTGTTCACCGTGTACTCTTAGCCTCCCTAAGCTCAGTGGCGGATTTAGACAATATGAGGCCCCAGGCGCAAAATTATTTTGAGGCCCCCCTCCCAAGAAAACTTTATTGATTATAAAAATGTAACGTAAAATAACTTATTTATGCTTTTAATTTTTTGTCTTCGTTATCCAATTTGAATTTATATAATTTAATATTTTTAATAATTTATAAAAATATAATTATTAAAGTATTATTATAAAAATAATATTTTCTATTATTTTTTGCTTCTTTTATAAATATACTAGCAGTTCGCGCACGGCGTTGCCCGTGGAATCAGGAATTCAACAAAATGAGAAAAAAAAAAAAAAAAAAAAACGTAACCTGCGCGCTGCACCGGCGGCCAATCAAAATTGCCAGCAACGTCCGAAGAAGTGCCGCGCTTGTTACAGGAAAAATATCTTTCAACTGACCAGGGAAAAATTATTAAAAAAAAACGGGAAAAGATATTTTAAACATTCTTGTTTTAAATCCGACAGAACCGTTGCAGTCATAAGCTGAAAAAAATTGAAAACAATAGTGTTATTGGAACGCTGGATGTTGGAAATTTAAAAACAAAAAATTTAGATCACAAAACTTACTATTTTTTAAAAATTTCTCAAAATTCAGTAAATTACGTTAGAAATTCAAAACTAACTTCATTAGAACGGAAATCGTGTGCTCTTTTCGATGGTGTGTCTATTTTTTTCGTACAATTATTCAAAACCATTCTATCGAGAAATGAGTGCGAAAAATCAATCAAAACAACACAAAACATTAAATGAAAAAATTCTAGATTAAATTTTAAAATTCCGGCTTCTAGGTGCATTGAGTCACCATTACGATTACCTGTGTGCCAAATCTCATGGCTGTAAGTGCGATAGATTCGTCTGGACATCGCGCGCACACACACACACATTGCCTTTTATAAGTATAGATATATACATTATTTAAATAGATCAAGAAATCTTTTTTAATTAAAACAGAGATTTTTTTGTTTGAAATTTAAAATAACTAAGTGACAGTGATATCTTTCGGTCTTTGATTCTATCTAGATGGGTAGGACATCGCAGTATCCAAGTATTCAAATTTTATATTAAACATGAACCAAGTTTCAAAATTGTTTTTAATAAATATAGTTTTTGTTTTCTTCACTTAAATTTAATAAAGTTAACTTATTCATTTAAAAAATGGCGAATGAGCTCATAAATCATCAATTTATCTTTATGAACTAGAATGAATTTTACCATAAACTGAGAATCATTTTATATCCATCTAAGTTTGGAGCTGGAATAAGCAGTGCCTACTCTTTTGTCCCAAAGGATAGAATGGTATATTCTAATAACAATACGGGCAAAAAAGAGGGAAACCATAGAATTACTCTCCCGAAAAATTTTAAAAACAGTATTTTAAGGTAAATTAAAATCATTATTTAAAAAAATATATAATTTAAACTCTACAAAGTAAATCATTAAAATTGTGTTTACTGTTCCTTTCTTTTAAAATGTTCTTTAAAAAAATGAGAATGGGAATTCTAAAACAAAGCAATATGTTTCATATATAATATGACTAATCAAAAGTGTACCATGAAAAATTTGTTTACTAATTCAGTTTATTCACACGTTTTCTGATAAAAAAAAATATAATTAAATAAACATTCTTCAATGGTAATAAAACAAATTACAGTGTTAAAGCGTAACAAAAACTGAAATTAAACTTTAGAAGGAGATACAAAAATAAATATTATATCAGATATATTAGTAGCAGCAATGAAATGCTACTTTTGAAATTCAGAGTAAAAGTTTATGAACGCAGAAACAGGTGTGGAAAGACATAAAATTACTAAAAAGTCACTTTTCTTGCTTTTAATTTTGAGAATTTGTCTATCATTTTTTCATAATCCAATTCCTGTACTACATCATTTTCAATAAATAAAAGCGACAGTTCATTTAAATGCGGTTGGCTCATACTATTCCTCAAATAGTTCTTGACGCGTTTCAGAACTGAAAACGATCTCTCTCCGCTTGCATTACAAATTGGTAGAGTAAGAAAAATTTTTAAAATTGTTTCCACATTGGGAAATGTTGATTGTAGACCATCTTTAATCAATTTGTACATATGCATTGGATTTGTTACTTTTTCATTTTTTGTGTATTTAATAAAATGTTTCACTTCGTCCTTGAAATAATGTGCTTCGATATCATCAGCATATTTTGTGATTAAGTTTGTCACGCAAGTTTCAAAGGCTTTTTCTTCTAATTTGCCGTCAAAAAAAATTTGAAAGTCATTTAGAATATTGTTATAGGTAGTGCTTCTTTGCGTAAGTTCTGCGATAAGAATATCACATATCACATTATGAACATTTATTATGAATGATTGTTTTTCTTCATGACAAGCTTCTCCACCCTTATTTTCATCAAAGTGGTATTTTCTTTTTCTTTTTCTTCTTTCCTTATATTGCCTATTATCTGTCATTAAATTGGCTTCAGCTTCAATGTCTTGAAAATTTTTTCTGACTTCGTTAATAAATTCAGTTAAAGATTTAAGAAGGGATGAGCCTTTAAGTAAGTTTGCTTGAGTATCTTGCAAATATTTGCTGACGGAATTTATTCTTTGCAGAAGTTTGTCCCAAATCACTGTCAATAATGCGGTTTCATACTCATCGAATTTTCTTGCAAGTGATTTAGCCTCTAACTTATAAACTGGTTTTTCATTTGCGTGTTCACCTATTTCAATTAAAGATTTTTGAATTTCTTTATAATTCAGAATCAGTGCTGCAACTGCATCGGCTCTGGCAGACCATCTGGTATCGCTTATCCGTTTCACGTTTTTTATGTCACTATCCTGTAGATTTTTTTGCAGAAAATTCCAACGTCTTGTCGATGAAGAAAAAAATACATATACCTTTTGAATAAAATCAAAATAACTCACAGCGGGTGTGCAAGCTTCCGCTGCACAGTTTCCAATTAAATTTAGAGTGTGGCTAGCACATGGAACGTAAGTAGCTGTTTTACAATGCTCTTTCAATCTGGCTTGTAAACCAGTGTATCTGCCCGACATGTTAGAAGCATTGTCATATGTTTGGCCTCTGCAGTTTTTTAATTCAATTGAATAATTTCTTAAATTTTCTAATACTACATTTTCTCGATAAGCAGAATCGTGACTTTCTATTGGAATGAATCCAAAAAATCTTTCCTTTATATCTCCTTTTTCGTCAACAAATCTTAAAATGAATGTCAACTGATCTATATGTGTAATGTCAGGTGTAGAGTCAACGATTATGGAATAGTACATGGCTTCCTTAACTTCAGCAATTAAATGCTGTTTTACCTCATTTGCCATTAGAGCTATGAATTCATCACAAACAGAATGTGATAAATAACTCACATTTCCCGAACCTGCATTGTCGTATCTTTCTAAGTGATTCTTTAAGAAACTATCAAATTCAGAAAGATACTGAATGCAGCTAAAGAAGTTGCCTCTTCGTTTGGAATCAACATTTTCCCTGTGTCCTCGAAATGCAATGCCCAAACTAGACAATGATTTCATAGTGGCAACAATTCGTTTCAGGACTTCTCGCCAATAATTTTGTTGCCCATGCAGTTGTTTGGCTAACTGAGTATCAATGCGTCCCAAAATCACCGAACGCTTCTTCAAAGCAAACATTGCTTCGATATGAAAATTAGAAGATTCGTGCTCTTTTAGAGATCGTGCCAAATTCTTCCAATCGTTGTAACCTGTTATAAATTTTGTTTGATTATTTGACGTAGAAAACAATTTGCACACAAAACAATATATACATTTAGTTGTCTCTGAAAATTTTAGCCATTCGCGAAATTCCTTTTTTCCATTAGCTTTGAAACAGTAGAAATTAGATTCTGATATATTTCTATAATATATCTTGTTTCGGTCAGCATACTCAACTTTAAGATTTTTAATATTTCCTACATTTGATGGCCTATTTAATAAATAATGATCTCTTGCAGCACCAGATATAGAATGGGGCCATAGAGCAATATTATTAGGAAAATTATCAGAGACATTTACGCTTTCTATTATTTTAGAATCATCAGAGGCGTCCAAGTGTTTAATATTGCATCCGTCAATCTTCGAAGTTATATTTTCAACCTGAAATTCTTCTTCATTTCTAACTTCTACGTTCACGGTTTCCGCTTCAGTGTCTGGATGCAAAGTACTTTTATCTTCATGAAGGGGAGTTGAACTTTCTTCTGTATTAGAAGTTGACTGTACCACAAAAGCAGCTAAAAACTTTCTTTGTTTTTCTGCACTTTTTTCTTTCTCTTTTTGTTTTTTACGCTTTTCAGCACCTGACTGAAATCTTTTCTTCTTGTTTCCTGGATTGATATTGAGAAAGGACTATATAAATAAGGTTTCCATAAGCATAAAATAATCATCATTCAACTCACAAATTTTAACTTTTGAGATAAAAAAAAAATCGAAATACTCAAGTATCAGTAAACCCTGCCTTAAAAAAACTAAAAATCATAGAAAACTAAAAAAACTTACATACATATTTTAGATAATGATTTAAATTTAAAGGCACCGCTTTAACCAAACTAATTTTTATATTTATTCAGTTTTGTCACTGGATTATGAATAATTAGGGCTATTAAATAATCATTCATTTTTAAAAGCAATTTCAGCGATTATCACGTATACAAGTATGAATAAACTAATGTAGGAGAGAATCAGATTGCTGATTCAGTGCTGAAAATACTGAATTATTGTTATATAGAGTATATTGTTGATCCAGTATGCAGTACGACCAGAAAAAGAAACTACTCCGGCAACATTTCTTTTGACGTTTTCTGCGATAAAGCATCGATTTATTTGAATGTTGATCACGGATGGATTAGAGATGATCAATATGAAATCTTACTTCTTTCATTCAGATGGAAAATGTTGTCAATGTATTTTAAATTTAATAAATTTAGCAAAAGGAAGATGAAAAGAAAATATTAGCCATACACTTTAAAAAAAAACAACAACTTTCAAGGCCGTAATAGAAGAAAGTTTTACAAACTTACAATATAACTTTTAAATGTTTTTCCCCCTTGCTGTTTTAAGTGTTTTTAATGTACTTTTATTTCTATAATGTTTATATTAAAACGACATTACCCACAGTTTTATTTTGTAATCATTTCTTTGTTCGTTCGATAAAACATTCAGATTTGAATTTTTTAATCATGTATCTTGCTTCAATTAGGTATTATTGTTTTTACATAACATATTTATAACAAGCAAATAAAATAACAATGATAAACTTAAACCTTAAAATTAAATGAATAAAATTAGAAAGAAAAATATATAACCAAAGTTTCCGGAATTCGCGAATGCAACCAAGAAAACAATGAACAAACAATAAAATCATCAAGAAGCAAAATAAAAATTATTAAGAAATAAAGATTGAACAAAGTAGAGGATTAAAAAATCCACCAGATGAACTTTCTCAAGGCGTCACTCAACCCGAGTGGATTCAAAATAAAAGACAACAGGAATGCTTTTCTGCTTTCCTGTTGTCTTTTATTTTGAACCAATCTTTCTTTAATAATTTTTATTTTGTTTTTTGATGGTTTTATTATATTTATAATAAAAATTAATATAATATAAATTAACGTATTTATTATAATAATGAATCATAAAATACCGGTTATAATAGCGAGCAAACATAACTTAGCGTTAGACAAATTTTATAAATTTCTATGCAAGTGCTTTAACTTTTTTATAATTTAAAAATCAACTTTATTTAAAAACATAATTTACGAAATCATTTACTTCCTTAAGATTTAAATGTATTTAGAAATAAAACTATGCATGAAATGATTTGAAATAAATTAAAGAGATATCCAATGAAATGCAGTAAAACATATTCTGAATCAATAGCCATACAAACAAAGACATACAAATCTTGTGTAGAAGTTCGGTAATTAAATCAATTTCAATAATTTTATGTTAAAGAGATTCGAATTGATATAAGCAGTATAGAAGATTCGAGATGCAATGGATTATAAAATATTTAATTTCTTAAAGTTTCTTTCTTACTAAAAAAAATTGAAAATTCCTACTTTTCTCTTTAAAAAATCTTTTATCTTAAAAAAAATATATATAATCAATATTTTCACTTGAACGTCCGAATTAAAATTTCTGAGCGAATTACGAAATCTGCTAAAAAGGGTTTAGGTTACAGTATTCATTTTTTACCTTTGGTAAGAAAAAGAACTAAAAAAAAGGTTATTTTCCCTAATTATGAATTAAAATCATCACTTTATAATTGCAACGTCGTGTAATGCTGATGGCATATCGTGGCAATCCCGAAACGAATTTCAGTGATAATAAACATACCCTTAATAAAATTTCTTTAGTGTTTAAATAAATGGCAGCATTCGCATTGAAATTTGATACATTTTTCCATTTTGATCGCTGCGAATCAGATAAATATTTTAATGTTTAATGACAGAATTATTTTACTATTCTCATTACTGTAGTTACTTTTCAACCAACGCGTCATACGAGTGGTTAACATCTACAAAAATATCTGGAATTGCATACAAATTATATTTTTATGCTTTCAATTTTTAAGTTATAAATAGAAATTGTAAGTACTCACCTGCTTTTGTGTTCATATTGCTTTCACTTTTTGCAGTCGAACATTGGTCTTTTGATACTTCCATCTCAAGACAGTATAAGGTCTCTCTGAGAAAGAAAAGATAATTTTTCCTTTCTTTTCACAAGATGCGTTTCGCACGTCCTACTCTTCTTCTGACTAAAATCAGAGAAGCACCACTTTTCTCTCCAATTATTTTCCACGAAAGAAAGACCAATAACACTGAAGCCCCTTTACTGTTCCAAAACGTTGTAAAAAGGACCCCCCAAAACACTTAAAGAAAAGCATGAGTTTCGCCTTTCCAAAGATGTCAATTGGTTTCTTCAATGGGCAAAATTTCTTGCCCCCCCCTTCCTCTCTAATAACAGTTTCCAATCAAGAAAACCGTTGTGCTTTTAAAGATAGGCGAATTTTTTGCCTTGTTTGTCCGGTTTATGACAGTAAAATGAAACTACAGAAACTTACGAGAACTGCGCCCTTTTCACACAAAGGGATACAATCCCTTCAGTCTCTCCGGCGGCTTCCGGTACCAATGAAAAAATCTAAATGAATACTGGATGCGGCTGGGCCTTGCACAGAAGAGGTGTCCTATTCAATTAGTCGGAGGGTTGCTCGAGGGTTTCTAGATCGGTTTCAACATTTTAAACGTTCGGTAAATGCGGGTGGTCGAATTTCGACGGCAGTAAAGCCCCAAAACGCATGTAGAACGTTGTATAGGGTTATCTTATTCATTTGCTTCAGAAAAGCTTACTATATAGAGAAAGTTCTTCCTTCTCTCTCTCTCTCTCTCACACACACACACTTCCTGGGGGCCCAAATTGTCTTATGTTTAAGGGAAGGGGTCACTTGGTATCGGACGATCTCGCCAGTGTGCCACTGACGATAGGGCTGATTTCCTCCCAATGCTTCGATTCCCTCTGTTTTCATCCACTCATTTATTTTTTAAAGAGAAGAGAGAGAAACTTTTCTGTGAATTGAATTAAGGCTGCAATATCGTAAATTCGACACCAGCTTAGGACTGCGATGTATGTTGCATAGATTTTGAGGCCCCCCTAGAGTTTCGAAGCACGAGGCGGCCGCCTCTAACGCCTGTGCGGAAAACCGCCACTGCCTAAGCTTACATTAAAAAAAGCAATAAACAATTGTAAATAAATGAATAGCTCTGCTGAAATATTTTATTATAATGCAGTAGTAATATTTTACTACGAAATAGCTTCATTTTGACATAATTGCTTTT
>BGPR01015522.1:17035-36502 GCA_013235015.1 Araneus ventricosus
AGTAATATTTTACTACGAAATAGCTTCATTTTGACATAATTGCTTTTTAAAATTTTAGTTGTACAAAATATTATACTCAGCCTATTTTATTATTTGTCTCAAACTTGTAGTGTACCATGATGTTTTACAATTTGTCTCAGAAACTTATTTATTATAAAATCTCGCCTTATGAGAAGAAAACAGATAGAAGACTCGTCATACGTAAATAATTGAAGAAGTTAACCCGAATTTGGATGCTCGGAAGAGTAAAGAGGCTCGATAATTGGGAATCAACAAGTGTACCCTGCCAAAATATTGAAAGTTGTAGGTTAATAAGCCTACTTTCCTTTATCTTTCCCGAGCTTTATAATCTTGTAAACGTCACCTAGGCCTACAGAAAATGCTACCTGCCGTAAAATTAATGGTAGCATTACTTCGATCTTACAGCTTCCAAAGCAAAAGGTAAAAGACCACATGAAACAGATAAAAAGGAGACCAGCGCTCAAGTCAGAAAGCATGACACCTTAGCCTTTTAAAGTCTTTTTGGAAGAACATGAAAACAATAAAAAAAAAGACAGAAGCTCTTTAAAAAAGGCAGGAAAGGAGAAGCGAGAGGGTAATTATAAAACAAGAAAAAAAGAAAGAAAACGTATACGAAGGACTGACATTTTGTTATGGCGACAAACCGCCATCGAGCACTGCGCAACCTAAGATTTCCATTCATGATACCACTGTAATTCTTTTGCCAAAGATGTGAGAATTCCTACCATAGAAAATAGATTCAATGTGGACTGTGCAAAGAGTGTTGGGACGAGCTTTAACAGTGCCTCCTATATATTTGCATATACCCTACTGATGTGGGCACCACGAAATGTGGATGAGTGGCGCAGGTTTCATATGAAGGCACTCGCCCGCCTAGGGTTACATGAATGGGGGGCGCGTCCCCCTTCAGTGATAGTACGTACCTCCTACTGGAGGGGTAGGGCCGTGAGACTGTGTTGGCCATTAGGACCCAACCTCAGTACTCGTTTCTATTGCAACGACTGTCATTCAGATTTCCCGTATGCCTAGGCAGGTCGGGGTGGCTGTATGCTTATGGTTATATATTTGCATGCGACTATTGTTAGACCACATACGGTGAATACTTTGGCCACTCCAATTGCGTACTCTTACCCTTCAGGTCGTCCAAGAGTACGCAATTGCCATTTTTTAAAGTTTTATTTCTCCTAATCTAATCATAAGAGACACAATCCTGAAACCTAGATTTATTGATTCATAGTTAGATAAAGAAGAAAGATTGCGTGAAATTTTAAAGTCTCTATTATACTTACTTTACTTTTTATCAACTATAGCCAAACTTTAAGGGTAAGTCAGGCATACGGTAAGCATCCAAAATCACATAGGATCATGGGTGCGTAAACGCCATCTAGTGGCAGCAGATGGCATTAAACATAAAACCGCTCTGTCCAAAATGCCAGAACCTTTCAAATATTAATCAAAATCTTTCTAAATATTAACGGTATTCAGAAAGATAACGGTATTAGGAAATTTTGTATAAGTTGCCTTATATATCTGACTTTGAAGATGTGAAAGAAAAATTAAGCTACCTTTCGCGCATGCACAGTAAAAAATCATTTACTACAAATGTTTTTATCTTCTTTTATTATCAATGCATTTATTTGAAATTTCAATACAACGTTTCCCTAGCATAATGTCAAATATTTTATAAATCTCGTAGTATTCCAAGGACAACTGCAAGTTATAACCATGCCGGAAAATTTGGGATTTCTTAAAGAAACCTTTATACCTTCCCGAATATCTGTGCTATTTTTACGAAAATGCATGTAAATATTGTTCACATCTCACAAAAGAATTGATGGAAGTTTCAAACCATTATCAGCTTTCTGTGAAGCGGAGTGAACCCAAATTCCTTTTCGAATTCATCAATTTCTGGTCGGTCTCGTATATGCCCTCATGGCCGAATCTTCAATGTAAATTGTGAGTAAAAACCTATTATTTATATGGTCGAGGTTCGAAAAAAAATCATACAGCATTTCGGGAGATATTCGAAAAAATGTGCATTATCAGCTTTCTGTGAAACAGCTGGATGCACTCGCTTGTACCAGACCAAATTTAAGGTTATGTGAGGCATATAGAATCAAATTTCGAATTTTTTTCGAATGTCTCCCAAAAGGATTTTGGGAAGGAAAAGGATTTTGACTCACCACGCTTCACAGAAAGCTGATAATGGTTTGTAACTTTCATCAATTTCTTTTTGAGATGCTCGCAATATTTACATTTTTCGTAAAATGAGCAAGAATATTCGGGAAGAAATAAAGGTTTCTTTAAAATATCCTAAATTTTTCCGCATGAGTTTTGCTTATAACTTGCAGAGTTTTCCTTAGAATACTACGAAACTTACAAAAAATTTGACAATACGCTTGAGAAGCATTTTATTAAAATTTCAAATAAATGCATCGATAATAAAAGAAGATATAAGCATTGGTAGTAAATAATTTTTTACTGCGCATGCGCGAACGGTAGCGTATTTTTTCTTTCACAACTTTAAAGCCAGATATATAGGGCAACTTATACAAAATTTCCAGTGCAATAACATTAATATTCAGAAAGATATCGACATTTTGGCCAGAGCGGTTTTATGTTTAATGCCATCTGCTGCCTCCAGATGACGTTTGCGCACTTACGGTTACCAGAGCGGTTATTATGTGATTTTGGATGCTTAACGTATGCCTCATTAACCTTAAAGTTTGGCCACGTTTTTTAAAAATCACTCTGTAGATTGCAATCTGTAATGGCATCAGGCACGGGGGGATAGGGCGGCGTTCTGTAGATGGCAATCTGAGATCTGATAAAAAAAATAAAAATAAATTAATGTTTTTCACTTGAGGCTGCATCTTTTTAGATTTGTGTATAGGCTTGAGAATACCATATTTTATTCCATAATTTGAAGAAAATTCCTTGTCCATATTATAAGTTCTTAAAAATCATACGCGTCTGAAATTATAGAATTTTATGAAAAAACCCAATTTTATCGATGGGTTCAAACTATTTTTTAGCCATAATCTATACTTAGAACAAAATAGGATTTTTAAAAGTATCTTTCCCATGTTTTATTCAAGAAATGAAAGTCAAAAAATATTTTAAACTAGGTTTTTTTTTTATTGAAATCGGGCCTTTAAGGTTTAAATTACAAAAATTGCTCAAAAACCAGTTTATCATCACTAGACATAATGATGGATTATAAATTAAAGATTAATAAATAGAAAGTAATTAAAATAAAAATGAATATAAGACAAATTAATAAAAGCATTTTTACAACTGCTTTTATTTAATTTACTCTCAATGTAACAATGTGAATAAATAGGGGAAAATATAATCATTTTCTCTTTCAACAAATAATAGGCATTATGTTGTTTGACTGCATTTAAAAAATAATTTTTTTGAAATAATAAATTCTAACTTTTTACTTTTGCGCTAGATTGACAAGAATCTTTCGATTATTTTCTGAATTCTTCAGGATAGATCTGATAGAAATAGAGGAGTTATGAAGAGAGAGGGATTTTTAAAAAACACTTAATTCAAAAATAAATTTAAGTACAATTGATTATCTTATGGATTTTTTAATTTATTCATTTAAAAAACACATTACAGAGAAAACTCTAGTTATAGAGTGCAGACAAAAAATGAACATCAAATACACAAAGTACAAAAGCTGTAATCGGCGAATCTTAAAAATATAAGAAACGTAATAGAAAATTAAAGTTGTATACAGTCGTCATAAAAATATTAAAACATATTAAGAATTTAAAATTTTTAAACAGTGAGCCATAAAAAATACACACAGTTTAAAAACATTATAAAACACATTAGGATTTTAAAAGTTGTACATATATATAGCCATTTTAAAAAGATAAAAATACGTCAAGAATTTTAAAAGTTGAAAACATTAAACCTAAAAGCATTTAAAAACTCACGAAGGATTTAAAAATTTTCGAATATTATGTTTCTTTCAGGAGAAATAAAATCCCACATAAAACAAAGATAATTTTATTCGTTTTTTCATTTCTTAATGGTACACTAGTATACTTTTCGAATACTCATATTTTTGGGAAATACTGCATTTGAACTATAATCAGTAATATCCCAAAAACAATATCTGCAAAATTAGCAGTTACCTTTCTATGAGTTGTACACTCTGTCCCAAAAGTTTTTAGAATCTTGTATTTTGCTTATATTTTTTGTTGTATATGATTCGATATATTTCGATGTAACTTACTGTATAGATGTGTTATGTCTATTAAATTGAAAAAACAGCAATTCCACCCCGTATATTTAATGCCAATTTTTAAATCGTAGAATAAACTGAAATAACCTGTCCCAAAAGTTTATAGACAAATGCAATTTTATGCAAATATGGTATCGGTAATCATGACGTCGATCTGGAGCCTAATAAATACGTTGTAAGAAAAGGAAAGCGTTCGTTTGTTCTGCGTTTCAAGATGCCTAAAGCGTAGTAGCTCTCTAATGAAGAAGTGAGTAAAATTCTTCATTTGAAATGCTCTGTAAGACTGTTAAGGAAATATCGAAACTTTTAAATCGTTCTAAAAGCATGATTTGTCGTGTAGTAACTCGTAAGACGCCATATGATCCAAAACTTCGTTCGGGAAAACCACGTGTAGCGGATATTCGCAGTGATAGACGCATACAAAGAATGGCTTCCAGTCAGAAAATGTCCGTTCGCGAAATTACTGGGGCTTCCCGGTTGCAAATCTCCAAGAACACTGTTCATAGACGAATTATAGAATCTGGTTATATGATCCACGCAAAAATGGCTCGCCGATTACCCCTCTCAAAGCTTCACATTAGTAAGAGATTACAATGGGCTCGTAATCATATTCATATAGTGATAAATGGATGGCTGTCCATTTCAGTGATGAAAAAAAATGGAACGTCAATGGACCTGACGGGAATATAAAATATTGGAATGATTTACGAAAAGAGCCCCGGAGTTTTTTCAGTAGGCAAAGTGGTGGTGGATCTGTGATGGTGTGGGCGGCTTTCAGTTTCAACGGTCAAGTGGGTTTGGCCTTTTTAGATGGCCGACAGAATTCTTCTGAATACATAGAAACACTAGAAAATCAATTGTGCCATTTGCAGAAAACATAGGGGAACGAAATTGGTAATATCAGCATGATGATGCTCCCATCCATACCTCAAATGCTACGAAAAATTATTTAAACTCGAAAAATGTTACTGATCTTGAGTGGCCACCGATGAGCCCTGATCTAAACCCAATTCAAAATGTGTGGGGCATTATGTCCCGGAAGGTATGTGTGAATGCAGGGGAATTTTATTCAGTGAATGTCTTGAAGACAGCCATTGAAAGTGTATGGTAAAACTTGGAACCAGAGATATTACAAACCTTAATTATGTCGATGGAAAAACGTGTATACAATGTCAGACTGAGAAATGGAAAGACTTGAAACTATTAAGAACATTGTATTGAGCACCTTCTGTTGAAATGGCATATATTCTATAAACTTTTGGGACACTTAATATTTACATTTTGTTATATAATTGAAATACAAATTATTTTTTCTAAATATTTCGTTGAATGCAAGTCGCATATAGTTTGAATAAACATATTTGTAATTGGTGTTTGTATGCCTTTCCGTTTTGCTAAAACATATATTTTACTCGAGTCTATAAACTTTAGGGACAGAGTGTATAACAAATGGTTATATGCAAGAGATTTTAAAGAAGTCCTCTCAATCAGAGATAGATATTTGAAGATCTCAATTAATATGTCTATGTGATATGGTTTGTTTTAAATTTCTTACGTCAAAGCAACATAAACTTCATGTTGCAATGAATACCAATGATATCGTCTACTCAAATGACTTCATAAAATATTCCATGAATTGATCCAGGTTGATTTGATTGAATAATGATTGAATGACTCGAAACGCATTTTGCTGAAACAGTTAATTTGAAATGATTTAATATTGTATAATTTCTACATTTTTAAAAGTCACCTGTCATTTTCCTCTTTTTCTCCTAGGCAAATTAAGATCTAGTGGCAGAAATAAAGGTTACTTGTTGCCAGCTGGGAAGGATAAGAGAGATGGCTTCTGTCCTAAAGGACAAGATTCGAATTGCTTCCTATCAGGTAAACATGTCTGTAAATATCTATGTAAAAATACTTATGAACACATTTGCGACATTGAGAATCACCACTGCATCTTTGTGAGTTTCGCTAAAGATACAAGATTTTCTGAACTTCAATTCAGAGCGCTCTAAAAACCGGTCGCTTTATTCCAGATGTTGGCGAAGGGGTATTGGAAAAAAAATCTAAAAAATAATATAAAAGAAACAAACAAAAAAAATAGAAAAAATTCAAATGAATAAAAAAATAACTACAAAACATTTTAATAAAAAGCAGGAAAGTATAAATATAACTTCCTTGTTAACAATGATGTATCCAATCGATACCCCTTATGGCCAGTATTTGTACAACTACACTCATCCAAGAAAACCTCTGTGCACGGAAGTCAGGATAACTTAACGGAAGCAAGGTCAGATGTGAGGTCAATCATGTCTCCCTACGGGCGCACGGTATGCACTTCCTTCCACATTTACCCATTCAACTGACAGGGAACCCACACAGAGGCGTTAATGTTAATGTTAACAATGATGTGAAGAAAAAGTTGAACGCAGTAGCTGTATACCCTTCAATACACATGAACGATTGTTGTCTGAACGGATATTACGCCATTGTTATCACCTGAAACCGACTTCGGCCATTTCCGAAGACGTCAGAACGTATAACTCGCAGTCTCCTGTTTCTGCAATATTTTACATGCATGTTCGAATAAAAACAAACAAATCGCAAAATGGCATTTTCATTTTGTAAAATCCCTCAGCGGCGAGGGGCCTTTCAGAAGCGCGGGGCCTTGTGAAGTCACACCGTTCGCATCCCCCTCCGGCCGGCCCTGGGTGGGGCTCTTAACTCTGCAAGAATTGAAAGAATGTATACTATACAAAGAGTTTTCCTGCTGAAGTTTACCAGAGCCTACATCACCACTTCTACTCGGGTGCTGAACGTCCTGACACAGATACCCCCTCTGCACTTGGCCGCGAGGTCGGAGTACCATAAATTCCAGATCTGGGTCTGTCGCTCTATTGAGACAGGTGAGGCGTTGGAAGTAGGTGAACTTGACTAGAATGAGAAATCTACTAACATTCCATTAAATTTAAAAAACTTGAAAAATTAATCAGCGCATACCAAATAGTCAATTTGAAGTGCACATAGACGGTTCCAGGATTTATGACAATACTGGACTGTCCTTGTGCATCTTCCCAAAAGATGAAATTTCGAATATTTATAGTTTTAAATTAAATCAAAATAATACCGTTTTCCAGGCCGAGATGGCGGCGATTGATTTTGGTGTCCGATGGAGAACCATAAATCGATCAATATTCACACTGACCATCATCTATCGAGGTTCTGAGGAGTGCCGGGCTTAGATCTGCTTTCGTAATTAGCGTTAAGAAGAACTTTTATATGGCTGGTGATCTGGTGGGGCTCGACTGGGTCAAAGCGCATGTCTAACGAGCTCGCGGATCGCCATGCAAAATTATCTAATCTTTAGGGAGAAGAATTAAGTATTCCGATTGCCTATTCTTATATTAAATTCAAAAATTGCAAAGCACTCATCAAAAACTGGAAGTGCAGCTGGGACAATTATGATTGGGATTCTTGGAGGAGGGTCAGGAGTTAAGTTTCCCTGTGTGGATAAAACATTTTTAATTTATAACAAATTTTTAATTTTCTTCTTGGAGTCGCACGGTCCATTCCCCTGTTATCTCTAGAGATTCAAAAAACTCAATTATCCATTATGTCCTTGTGGACGAATCGGTGATGCAGACCACTACACATTCAACTGCCCTTTAACTAAAGAGTATCACCTAAAAGAACCTGTAACTCATCACCGCGTTGCCTGGTTTAAGAATCTGCAAAAAAAAAAAAAAAAAAAAAAAAAAAACAGGGAGTGTCTGTCTCGTCTGGAAATAATGTTCAGATTTTGTTGTGAGGCCTTGTGCAACCGTCTGAACCAGAGCTAAGGCAGACTCACTTTTAATCAATTTGGTTTTAAACCTTCTGCAAGTAGAGTTGTTGTCTGTGGAGCAGCCAATTTTTACTTTATCACATGTTTTCTCGGTTTTCCACTGGGTCTTTTCAAGGGTGTTTCAATATAAATGTTTTTGGATGTTTTAAAATTATTAATTATGGTTGTTCTTCTTTCCTTTTTTTCTTTTGTACTTGTATATACTATTGAACGCTGCTTGTGTTTATTCACTGTGTTGACCATTGCCTTTTTATTTTTATTTTTCCTTGTAATTTTTTTTCTGTATGTTTTCTTTTTTCATAAAAATTTATGTTTTTTTTTTCTTTCATGGTGTGTGTATTGGTTTCTGTGTATTACTTGCCCTTGGAGGTTTTTGTTTATAATTTGTTTATGGTTGTTTCCTTGTAATTTTTCGCCACCCCTCTTTTGTGTGTGGTATGTATTTATTATATGATTTCGGTGTCAACTCCGATCCGTTTACGGCCTTACACCCTTCCGGGTAGGCTGGGTCGGAGTGGGTATTAAATAAAAAAATAAACCAAGACATATTAACATTCAAGTTTTTTGTATAGATATTTGGTTACAGTTAGTATTTTGTCATGCCATTCTTGCATTTTATCACCATCTGTAGTCGTTTGGGCATGAATTTGAGCGAAGTAGGTGGTATCCATGGTTATGTAAAAGTTTTCATCACGTCCATTAGATGGTTGATGTTGATGGTCGTATCTCTTGAACCATGCTTTTCATAACTTTCCAGACATTTTCTATGCGGTTAAGGTCAGTGGAATTACCCTGACACTCTGAAATATTTTCTTTGTCATGTCCACGGATCACAGACTCCCCTTTCTCTAGAAGAGTCAAAGCACGAGATTTCTTTACAGTTACAGCGTCTTCCGACCCAATATATTCCGCGGGAGTAAATATGTTAGCCGTCAAACTTTTATAAAAAGCGGAAAAACACTGGTCGAGGGAGACAAGTAGGGTTGGGTGATATTGCATCAACCTTATATTTTATATCAGGTATGTAAAAGTTTCAGGTGTGCAAAACTGATACAGACCAAAAGTATCAAGTA
Source organism: Araneus ventricosus (assembly GCA_013235015.1). Classification (NCBI taxonomy): domain Eukaryota; kingdom Metazoa; phylum Arthropoda; class Arachnida; order Araneae; family Araneidae; genus Araneus; species Araneus ventricosus. The sequence goes on from BGPR01015522.1 coordinate 26,238, forward strand.
CTCGGTATCAGTTCTCGGACTCGATTGATACCGATAGGTAATGTCCTCGACGTTTTCCGTCGGGGGATGGATACTGTATTACCCATGTGCTGTATTTGCAGGATTTCATGAAGAATCTTGAGCCTTCTTTACAAAAATAAGATATTTATTGACGATTTTCACAACACAGACATTTTACACAAACACGCACATAACACACATTACACTAATTGAGATCGAATTCCATCTTAACTAACATTTATTCTTCTCCGTTGCTAGGCAACGTTCGCTCAGACAAATATATCGTCGCTACCCTATTTTTATAACCTTTAGAAAAGAATTGATACCAAACTATTTTTTAATGAATTTCATTTACGGCCAAACTATATTTTTAAAATAAATTCCTTTAATGGCCAAGCGATTTTTTATCCTATTAATTTCTTTTCTTTAAATATTTTAATAATTCTCTTGGAATTAATAATTCTACAAACATGTATTTTTTTTATTTGTTACAAATATCCCACCCAACTCTAGTCTGATTTCAAGTTGGAATGGCCTCACGTTTTCGGGATAGGTATTGATATTAATTTGTAGATGGCCAGGTGGTGATGGAGAAGAGGAGAGGAAAGGGTTTGTTGTAATAGTTAGTATGTTGGAAGGAGTGGATTACCTATCTGGGATTGGTATATGTGGGCTTGATATGTAGTGCATCAGTTTTGGGAAAAGATACAGGATTTCAGCATCGTACACGACTGTCGGAACATCTCGATCGAGAGCGATTTCAGAAGTAGGTAGGCATTTAGATTGTACTGTTAGCACTGTTAGACTGTAATAAAGATCCATTAAAATGGTGGGGAGACGATGGGTACAATTTTCCGTATTTAAAAAACTAGTCAGAAAACATTTTTACCCGATTGTGACATTCGTTCTATGTGTACTCATTTTTTCGAGAGCGTAACTAATTTTAAATGTCAGAAGAACAAGATTGTCGTCTGAAAAAGTGAAAAAAATATTTTTTTGAACTATAGTTTTTAAGTTTTTCTTTTTTTCTCCCTCTTTAATTTTTTGTTGTACCTATATATTCTCAATTTTATACTTTTGTTAATATACCTACTTACATACTTTCTTAATAAAAAGAGAAATTTCGTGCTCTTTGTTTTAAATTGTGCATATTAAACTCTATATATTAATGGGTATTAGTTTAAAAGACTATTATCTCTAACTGTACCCAAATTGCTCATTACCGATAGCTTTGGTTGTTATATTACAATATTTTCTCTTTGCATATTTCGTGTACGAGAAAGTTAAAAAGACTTAACTAATCATTAACATCTTCAAACAAAGTACTGACATTTTGAAGACTCCCATTGATAAAGCATAACACCGGAAGTCGAACGTCAACACGGAAGTTTTAACACATAAAATAAAAAACGTAGACGAGTTTATAGCTTAAGTTCATGCTTTTATTTCTCCACATAATTTTTCGTTTTCTTTCAATAGGCGACTTTCGAGTGAATATGCATGCATCTTTGACAACATTGCAAACCGTATATATGAGACAGCACAATAGGCGGGCAAATGAACTGAAGAAAATTAACCCTCATTGGGGAGAGGAAAAGTTGTTTCAAGAAGCCAGGTTTTAATTTTGATTATCTACTTTGACATGAAATTATTTTAGTTCATTTAATTATGTGCAAATAAAAAGTCACGATGTACTGCTACAACAAATAAATGACAAAAAGTATAATATTATGGTCTCGAAATGATGGTATAGGAGAAAAGTTTATGACGAAGATGTGTTAGAAACATATTCGTAAAATACAAAATATATTTTACAAATAGGTCAATAATTTAAAAACGGTAAGCTAAAGGAATTTTTCCCATTTTAAACAAATAATTCCCTTTAGCAATATTGTTTGGATTCATTCACATTTCTCTTGCATAATTTTATTTCTTGTTTAAAGGAAAGTGGAATAATGATCCTCACTATAAGAGCTTTATTATCCTCAACTGGCGTGTTGCTGAATGTTAAATTAAAACAGATGAGTTTTAGCTCTGAATAACAAGATGGCCCAAAAACGTAAACAAAATTCGGATACTTATTATATAAATACTTCATAACATATATTAAGGTTCCTTAATTCAAATTAACACATGCATATGTGAAATTTGTTTAGTTATGGGTTTAGTTTAGTTATATTAACGGTAGGCTTTGAAGCAATACGAGGGCTATTTTGGGACGGACCTCGTAATTTTGAACCGCGGTCAGATGACGAGGGCGACATGTGAGCTGCCCCCCCTCTCCGCACCACTAAACAGGGAAAACGTTTGAACCCCTACGTATGATTTACCGTGCAACAGACCCAGTACACGGCGGATCTTCAGTGAAATCGGGTTTCGAAACGGAAGTGTTAGAATTGAGGACTAGAAATAGAAATTGCCGTAAGTGAGAATGTTTTTCCTTTTTGTGTTTCAAAACGTAGTAAATACCAAGGTTTTCAATCAGAGAAATGAAGTAAGTGTCCAACGCACTCCAAGTAGTTGAACAACGCGTTGGTAGATGTCGCCAGCTTCATAAGTACCGCGATGAGTGACCTGGAGAATGTACTGAGTGCCCTGATTATCCTCACGGCCAAACGAAAAGGAGAAGGAAATGTGTATCAGTAAGAGAGGCTTTCACTCCTTAATTTCTCATGCCAATGATCCAATAATTTATGACTACCCTGTATTATCTATCGTAATGAAATCTGGTAATTGTATGGAGAGCTAGTTCACTGCTATCACTTTTTCCTAAACGTATGTTTAAAGTAATTCTAAAATAATCGTTCATGTCACGATAGCAATGCAGATGCAGCTCCATCCTGCTAAAAATAGCATTCGAAATTCTCAGACATCTCATGAGTGAGATGCACATTGCATTTCTTTAGCATATTCAGGTAAACACCACCAGTCACGATAGTGTCAACCAAGAAAGGTCTGATGATCCACATGCTGAAAAACTTTCAGATATAGCTAATACCTAGGGCCTTAGTGACCTGGTGGTAAGATCTGGTCATCGGGGTAGGAGGATTCCAGGTTCGAAATCCGATTCCACTGAAGATCCGTTGTGTATGTGGGTCTGTTGCACGCTAAATTATACGTAGGGGGGGGGGGCAAACGGCGTCTTATCTCTGATCTGGTGCAGAAGCCTGGTGAGGGGCGTGCCATTTCAGGCGTCGTCCTCGTCATTTAACCGCGGTTCAAAATTACGAGGTCCATCCCAAAATCGCTCTCGTGTTTCTTCAAAAAGGGGCGCTATTATAACTAAACTATCACTTTTGGTTTAAGTTATCCGACTGTGTTCGGAGACATTTTTTTGAAAAATAACTTATATATATATTTTAATGTTATTTTTCAACTGCATATGTTTTAAAACTACGAAAATATTGTTAAATTAGGCTTTCAAAATAATATTTTTTTAAAAAAACTGAGAAATTTGAAGAAAAATGACTAAAATATTTGCCTTACGCTAACAGCCATAGACAAAATCATATTCTAAATAAACATAAATCCTTGTAGGAGTACATTTTTATGACAGTCATCTGTGTGATGCTCTAAAATATTTCTTGTACTTCAAAATGGCTTTGAGATATAGCTGAACATAGTTACTAAACTGGTAAATTTTCATAAAAAGTGCTTTTCTTTTATATTTAAGCACTTAAAAATAATACTTGATTTTAAAATTGACCTTCGTTTTTAGAGGAAAACATCAAGCATATTACAGAAAACAATCTCGGAAAGTTTCGTATCAATACTTGAATAACTTTTTGAGAATTCATTGTTACGGTCGACAGTTTTCCTCAAAAATATAATTTCTCAGAAAACACATTTAAAGTTTTCATGCAACATAAAATAATGCTTACAGTTCGGTAATAAAACAGCTGTAACTCCATTTGTAATTCACGTAGAGTAAAAAGTGAGACAGTTTTAGAAAGCTGATTAAACAGGCTACAAAATTAAGTCGTAAAACATTTTTGATAATTTCATCAAAAACGACGATTTTAAACCAGTCGGATACCTTAAGTAAGGTAAAACTAAACTATCTATTTTGGTTAAGTAAAACTAGTAAGTTTACTTGGTGCTCTTTTGTGACAAAGAATGATCAGTTGCCGAGTAGCCGTAATTAAAATTATTGGTTGAACCAATATTTATAAAATTTATAAAAAATGCAACGTTTTAAGGCAAAAAATTATAGCTGGATGAAGATGGAAAATTATTGTGATAATTAATTAGAATAATGACACTTAGAATAGCTGACAAGATTCTACATTTGTATTTATCAATTTGAGTTGTGAAATTTTGATGTGTATTATTGATTACTTCTGTTTAATAATTATTAACCTTCAACCGGGTGCATCTAATCTATGGAACGAAGCACCCATATTTTTTTGTGCCTAAGTGCGGGTTTTACCGAGAATTCTCTAGTGCTCTGTTGGTGATGGGTACGCTAATCTGGTAGATGAGTTGCGCCCGATTAAGTTTCCATTTTTGATTTCAGACTTTTTCTCAACATTCCTTTTTATATACCTGCAAAAGTTCGTATACATATGTTCCAGTCCCTAATTCAATGATACTGATTGTTATTTCCAATATATTGTTTAAAAAATGTCGAATTCTTGCAGGCTCTCAACAACAACAGTAGCCATTTGCTAAGGAACCTAACGGGAAAACAAACGTCAAATCCCTCCTGAATTCCTGGACATTTTGTTAGTTGAAATTGCGAGAAAATACAAAAAAGTTATTTAAAAACGCAAATATAGTTTTGTATGATCGAATAGTTCTGTTTGATAATCCTTTCCCTAAGCGTAAGCAAAAATGTAACGTTTAATCTCACATATGAGTTGCGTCTGAACGTTTTAGAATTTGTATCGCGCCCTACCGAAGGTTAAAATTTGTACATTTTGGAGAAGTCATGTTGAATAGAATCAATAACCTGTTAAAATTTGAATAAACTCCTTAACATTTCGTTTTGTCCCTATTTACATACAATCAAAGAATACAAAAATTTGAAAAAGTGCCTAATATTAAAAAAGTAACAATAGCTGAAAAGAGAAGAATGAAGAAAGTTAATACTAACTTTCTTAGAAATTAGAAAAATACTTGATTTTATATACAAAATTTTAATTAATTTTCACTGAAAGAAAAGGTTTCTGTCGAATTACTCCAATAAGTTTCGAATCTAATTTTCCATAAAAGATGATTTTTATTGTTATGTAAGCTTTTAAATGGTTGATGTAAGTGTTAACTATTGTAACATGACAATTATCAAAATCATAATAATTACATTTGAAATGACATACAAACCTAGAAATATGAAAATATTTTTAGACTAAATTTAAAGTAACTATTGTCACATTTTATGAATTTTGTTTTTCGTTTACAGAAAGATTCTAATAGCAGAACACCAGTGTATCACTTACAAAGAGTATTTGCCGATTCTGTTGGGTTCTCACATTGTTGAGTTATTCGATTTGACTGTCAGAAACGGTCCAAGGGGAACACTGCACTCCTCACAGGTTGTACTTGCCGTATTTCAAGAGCATGCAGCTGCGGCATTCCGGCTTCATAGTATGGTGCCAACTTACATCGGTCTATCAGATTTCCAATTTAAGGACACTTACGCGAATCCCAGTATGGTTCGCAAAGGATACATTTCAAATATAACTGCAGGCTCCTATCAAGTGCCGTCTGAAAAGTACGATCGCTGGGTGGTTAAAGATCTTTCTGATTACTTTGGCCAGTAAGTATCTAAATTTAAATATATATATAGTGTGTCTGTTTGTTCCCTATATAAATCTACAGTTTTTGCCCAATCTTGATGAAATTTGGCACACATATTCTTCAAAACAAGAGAAAAATTACTGTGAACTTTTTAAAATAAAAAATTAATTAAATTCTGAGTTAATTAGAAATTAAGCGAAGGCTTTTGCATAGTTTTTGTCAATAACTTTCGAAGGATTTATCGCACGAGAATGATTTTTACACCACCTTAAAATGCGAAAATTTATCTTTCTAATGATATTAGTTTAAGTGCTGTAGAATATTTAGACGAGTTTTAACTAATTTTTAAAAACATTGTTTACTGGTCGCAACTCAGCGAAAGTCTTTCGCTCGCAATTATCCTCCTATGCGGTCACGATGGGAGTTGGGGGGATAGACGTTCGCGAAATAACTCAGTGGGGGGAAGGCGTATTTCTATCTCCAAGCATTCTTTTGTTACTGATACTCAAGGTTATTTGAGATACTATCTGCTATTCATTTCGCTATCTCCTTGTGTCTCCTCCTTCCTGTCATAAAACCCTGAACGATACTGTCTATCACACGCAGCTGCCCTTACCCTAGGGTGAAGACCAGTTTGCACTTGGAAGAGAGATAGAACGTTGCTTTTAAAATAGCTAATAAAAGACAGACAACGGCCACTCAAACCCCTCTGAGGGTTGGTCGCCTGTTCAACTTCAATGAAATAAATTCCTTTCGTCTCTCCAACTATGAACCTTGTATTAAGAGAAAATGGAGGAAAGAAAGAACAAAAAATTTATACACTAAAAAACAACACCGAAAATCAAATCGAAATAAATTATCCCTTTCCCAATGTGAAGAGAAAAATGAATTTCGGTCTCTATAGGGGTTGGGTGTTCAAGAGTTCGGTTATGTCTTTCTAATGCTGATTCGAACTCAGACAAAAAAATATGCTATGGGTTGCGACCATCAGCGAATGAAATTTTCAGCTAAACAACTTTAGAAAAAATACGTAGGTATATTATTTCCTTTACTCAACAACTACCGGCGAAACAATTAGGGATATATTTTTATAATTGAAAAGAAATGAAAAAATGACCTCCGAAAGAGTTTAAGATCAAAGCACAAATTTTATCAAAAGAGTATATATAGAGAGAAAGAAAGAGAGAAAATTTCGGATTAATTACTTTTTTCGGATAGCTCTTAAAATCCATTTTGTCAGAAATGACGAATTAGGACTTGTTTAAATACGTATTTTGTTCTCCCACTCCCAAACATGATAGATACCCCTTTAGAGCTGTCAATTTTCCTTAGAGCGGTGAATGAGCAAGTTTTCGGTGTATTATAAACTAACCGCCTTCGGCGGCTAGCTTGTCCGCCGGGAATAAAGATACGGTTGAATCTGTTATGCGTAATTTCTTATTTTCATGGTTCACAAAGTAATCTTAAACTTGAAACTGTGATAGATACTTAACCCGTGTTCTTTTAGTAGCTCTGGAAGTGCATCTATTCCGTTCATTGTCTAAGTCAGTGATGCTCAAACTATTTTCATCCCCCCTCCCACTTTGCGTATTTTCTCGCGACCCTTCTGGAGATCACGACCACGTTTTTTTTGAAGAAAAGACTTTTTATTGTCAAATAAGTTTCTTTCAATTTAGCGCTACCCACACAAATTTTCTCGTGAGATCCACGGTTTGCGCACCACGTGAATGTTCCAAATACAACACCATACCGAGGGTGTGGCGAAATTGGTCAAGGGCACAGGCAGAAGGGGGACCAAAAAGGACCATACAAATGGCTAAATATTCCAAATAGTTAACTATTGCAATTGAATTCGCTAATTAGTAATTAATTACTTTTTTATGGTTCGCCAATTCATGCCTCCATCTCTTCTAACACGACCATACATCCTAATCAGAGTAAATATTTAATCATCCAGGAGGAGACATTTCCAGTTATTTCTTCCTAACTTAACTTACTATTTCCAAAATAGCAAAATCTTTCACTTTGTTTTTGTGTCGCATGCTTATACACAAGGTGTTTCAGAAGTCCGGATCAAATTTAAAAGCCATTAATTCGCAAAAGAATGCACATCGAAAGACACAGTTTGAGGAAGATGCAAAATAGCATTTCTTATTCCCAAGAATTTCTTAAAGCTTAATTTATAACACTTGATGATTCTGCAGTTCGTGGAGCTATACATTAAATAGAACAATGATTGGAATAACAGCTGAAAAAAATCTGTAGCATCGTCCTGAATTCAGGAATTCAGCTGTCAGAAGAGGAAACTAATTTTGTTTTCCTAACATTAAAGCACATTTCTGGTGGTACGACAGAAAATGAGAAGCAAAAATGTGTATTACTGCTGTGATAAAGCTTGGTTTCGCTTTTTACAAATTGATCTTGAATGGAGGATGACAAATTGAACATTTGCAAGCCGTTAATTTACTCATTTTCTAATCCTACTGTGAGCCTAGCTCCGGCAACTACTGTGATAAAGCTTGGTTTCTCGTTTGGTAAACGTGCTCTTAAAAGGAAGGTGACACACTGAACGTTTGCAAGCCGTTACTCTACTCATTTTCTTATCATGCTTTGTGCCTACACAGGAAAGCACAAAACAACGGACAGTCAGTTGTTAGACGAATACAGGTATATTTATCACGTATATTTGATGTGACACGAATTCGCTGCTAGAAAGAAGAAAATCGATGAATCAATCGATCAGAAATGAAGAAAATCGATGAAAATCGTTTACAGCTTATGTTAATTGGGCATAATACTAGCAGTTATGTGAGCGATAGAACACGTGTTTAAACAACAAACAAATAAAAACACACAAAAATTGAACACCTGCTTTTTTATCGCAGTCTTTAATGTATTGTTACAAAAATCTTTCAGTGGGTGTATGGTGTAAACAGTCCAACACGCAGGATAATGGAGAATGAAGGTTTATTTACAAATATGCAGGAAAACAGTAGCACAGGTACAGGAAACAATAGTCCTTGCACAGATTACCAGCGCAAACAGACAACAATTCACAGGTAATGACAGTTCAGCACTTTGATATTTAACAACACAAACAGTCAGCAAATAACTAGTAACGACAATAACTGCACTTTCAATAGCGCTCAGCTCACTAGCTTCCTAGCTCGCACTGCGGACGAAACTCTAAAGTCGTTCCCAATGGATCAACGCTACTCCCTCTGATCCAGGCGCGGTTCTTATATACTCTCTCCTACAGGCCGTGACGTCACATGGAGTTTTCTCGTATATTCAAGCGTATTCCCTTTCCTAATAGAAATATCTAGAAGGGGTTGCATTTTCTGGATCATCTATTTGTCGCCAAGGTCGCCAAAATGGTCGCCAAGGTCAGGGATCCCGGACCAGCCGCTGTCGTCACTCCATGCTTAACCTTGTGAAACTCTTTTCCCAACCATAAGACTAACATTGCTGGGAAGCGACTTTCCATGTTCGTAACAGTATTGGCAATGTTGCCATTGCGCAGCCCTGAAGTGAGTTAAAGGAGGAGGGAGGCTTCCTCTATCATACTCTCGATCTCAGAAGGCCAGGAACACGCTTCTGTAGCATTAGCTCCAACCTTTGCCGTTCGTTTATCGGTAAACGTTTAGAGTTACGATAAAAATATACTGGAACAAAGTTGTAGAAAGATTTTACTTTAAAGAGTGGAGGTAATTTTTATAGCATATAACGGTTGTGTATGATCGTTGAAAATCGGAAAATCACATGAAACGGAACCGTTGAAAAGGCCACCATCTTGAAAAGGATTCAAAAAATAAAAATCCTTACACATGCGTTGTTTCTAACGACTTCATGGCACTTTCATGCCATAATTGAAGAAATTCGGACAATGCGTTTGATCGTGGCTTCTCTCAACAAACAAATTTACAGACAAGCAAACGAAATGCCAGATGGTCGAGTTAAAATAGAAACTATCTTCGTTCAATTTCAAACGCACGATAATATCTACGGTCTGTGAAGCACGATAATTTCTGTACTCGCAAGAGTACAATTCCAATATATGATATTGGAATTCAACGGAAGTCGTTGCTTTTTAAAAACTAGAACGGCCGATAAAACGTCGGAATTACGTTAACGGTATTCAATGTTTTGTATATATAGTCTAAATACTGTTTATGAAAGGTATTTTGAAAGTTAATGTCTTCTATATTGTGGAACCAAACTCTAAGGTTAAATAGTGGTAACTTGAAAGGACGAACTCACAAAATTCCAAGTGAGTTTAGGAGTGACAAAATTAACATCCAATATATTGAGAATATGCCCTAAACTTTGAATTTTGCATTCTTACAGGCAGCCTGGGGTACCATATGGAACTGATTTATCAGCAACTGACATTCAAAGAGGAAGAGACCATGGATTGGCTCCCTACGTTGAAGTGGTGAGATTTTGTTCAGGTGGAACTATCATAATTTCGTCTTTTGGAGATCTGTATGGACTTTCATTGATGTCAAGAAAAAATATTATGCTCT
>BGPR01015523.1:8008-25212 GCA_013235015.1 Araneus ventricosus
GACGTCTCCCAACCCAACCAGAGGTACCAGAATAGACCCGTTATCTTAAAGCAATCATTTTGTACTTGATAACATTTGTACTTTATTTAGTAGCTCTAGCGCAATATTAGTTTAACTGATACTGATTCCAGAATCAAATTGACTGTGACTTCTATCGCTTAGAGGTTTACTTTTAAAACCTCACGAAGATTTTTTATTCATTATCCTTTTGGCTCTGTTTTTAAGGTTTGCAAATTATTTTCCAAAGGCATTCAGTAAGTAAAAATTAATTTTTAAGTTGATGAAAAAGTCAATTTTGATTGTTAATAATGCAGAATACTTTTCGACTAGCATTTTTATGGGAGTTTCAAAATAATAATAAAATTCTGAGCGCATGGCTTAAATTTGAAAATTAGTTGAATAGTTTAAAAGGACGAGTCTCGTTTTTGACTTTTCTACTTCACTTTAATAAACATGCATTTTAAATTTTTGTAGGCATTTTCCTATTCTAAAGTGATAATAGGATTTGCAGTTGAGTTTTGTTATCCCAAGGGTTACTTATTTAAGAGTAATTTCCCTTCACTATTTTTTTTCACCTCTTTTATCATACAAATTGCGTCTCAACTTCTGCATACAGTTTTGCGAGCTGCGCTATTTTACTGATTTAAAATAATTATATTGTGGTATTGTTTCAGTCTTGAATTTTATTACTCTATTGTTGCATTGCAAATTATTAGTCATTCAGTTAATTGTAAAGATGTTTAATTTTTAATAAATTATGGTGCTTTGTGCATCTAATTAGTGATTAAAATCTGAACTAATTTTTATTAATGATAGCTGAACGTTCTACAGTTTTTCACTTTGCTTCGATTTTAACCTTCTAACTGGTTTGCCCGTACACCGTACGTGCATCCAATTATCTCAGTTTTAAACTACGTTTACAGACATTATAATTCGTTACAAAAATTAAGTATAATCCGTAAAAATCTCAACTGTCCTTTAGTTCTCAATTGAATTAAAATGACACAGCATTCCTAAAATGGGTGTCATCTAATTTGATAGTTGGGAAAACAAACCAGTTAGGGGGTTAAAAATAAGGGTTTAAAATCCATATTTCGTAATTTATATCCATAATTTCTTTTGTCAACTTTCTATTGTAAGATCGCCCATACTGAACAGTTTGAAGAATTCCTAATTATTTTATTGCATGAATCCCTCTGTTATATGTAGATTATTATATTTAGATCTTCTACAAGTGTGCTGTTAAGAATCGCAAGTGAGAGTTGTTTCGAAGTGAAATTTCACATCCGAGTAACTAAGAATTTCTAAAGCTTTAGAAATTCGGTGTAGACGTTGTTAGAATCGTGGGTATTAATGAGTGAATCTCTTTAGTTTTTAAAAATTAGCAAAAGCTTCGAAGATGAAAACAGGTTGAGCTTCAACTATATTGGTTTTTCTTTAATTGCAAAATGGCATGATGGTTCGATCATTTCTGAATGTTAACTTCAGATATTTAAGAATTGGAAATAATGTATCTCAATAAAAGCCGTTGTAACGAGAACAAGCTAAAGTTTCCAAATCAAATTTAACACTTTTAGCGTTTTATTCGTTCTTCCTAAAATTTACCCTCGGCAATTTTTTGTACAAAGAATTTTTAGCGCATTGCCGCAGTGGAATTTGACAGAAATGGCAAAAGTGCGATTGGTATATATCATTCATATCATAATTCATGCTACATCAGTTACGACAGACGCAACTGCATTCCATCTCTTTTGAACAAAAAAAACATTTCTATCGGTAAGCTGAAAGGCGAAAGTAATTTCTGTTTTCCGGGTGATATAATCCTCTTGTACCGAGCGAGGCGGTCTCAGGCGGTCTAAAAATTTCCCCTTAACAGAAGGCCGGTCTGAATCTTTGGCTTCTTTTGAGAGGAGGTGAGGTTCTGAGATCGCTTAGGAGAGCAGCGCGTTGGGGGACCAATTATCCTTGCCAACCGCAACCCATTTCCGTGCGGCTTAAGGGAAGGTTACATCAGAGGGTGGAGTTGTGGGGAAAATGAGTACCCAGGTTGGAAGAATCCAATTCGTGTTGTTTCCTCCCAAAAAGTCCGGGTTTTAAAGGAGCTAGAAGAAAAAGTCTCCTTGAAATTAACCTTCCAGCGGGTGCGCTTACGCAAATTTTACGGCATATTGTTCATCGCATTACATATATATCGTGTTATTTTCCAAAAATAAATGCAACTTCCAACTTCTATTTGTATTTATTAGCCTAATAGTAAACAAAGATTTTATAAATTAAAATTGCACTTAATTATACAAAATAACGATATAAATATGCAATACGATGCACAATTCAAGTATCGCTTGCAAACGCGCACCCGCTGGAAGGTTAAAGAGATGAGGAAAAAGGCAATTACACCCCCTCGCCATTTCCTCTTCCAATTTCATAACAGTTGGAGCAATGAGGATGAAAGGGTGGAGAGATTCGAAACATCGTAGTATGATAAATGTTTCGCCTGTCTATATATTTAAGAAAATTACTATTAACCCTTTCCTCTCCAAACACTAATTAGACGAGTATTGTTCTTTGCATGTCCGCATTCGCAGATTGAATTGCTTTTAACCCTATGAGCCCTATCCCGCCTCAAACCGCCCGTTCGACAGAAGCCGGATTCGGGCGCCTGGGTGAATTTTTAAGGGAAAATGTAGTTCCTTTCCTTGTAGATCGGGCAACCATAGGTGTCAACCTCCTGGAATTTCTGTAACGAACGTGACGATTCCATTCTGTTTCTGTGAGCGAAAATTCACTCCAGGTTTTCAGGCAATGGAATTCTCATTCTAGCAGGGGTTCAGAGAGTTAAAAAAACTACGCGATCACTTCGATTAGCCACCAAAACAAGCAGAAACTATCTCTGTAAAATCCTGCCTAAATTATTTGACTAAAAATTGTATCGCATGCGTTTTGAGGGTAAACTATGCGTGCATCTCGGAGCCCTCTCATTATGTGCCCTAAGCGGAACGCTAAAGGCAACGATAGCGTGCACGCAAAATGGGTTAACCTGGAGTTTACGGTGCCCGCCTACTTCGTTCCTCTTAGGATCGCCAAATCTTTGCCGCCAAGAACGGCGATGAGAGAACATTTGTTTTGGTTGCGTCTAGATGTTTTTAACGAGTGACAAGCGCGCATGCGGACAAATTGATCCTTTAATCGGTGTTTTGCTTATCAGGCTATATTGCGTCGCGTTTCGATTGGACTGTTTTGTTCAACTCTTCGATGCGATTGGTCGATAAATTCGAATTTGAATAAAACTTCGTTTGGAATTCTTCGGATGGAATATCGGTTCAGTGCCGTGTATGTTATTCTGTGTGTTTCGTTTCTCAATGAATAAGCGAAGCCACGATTATCCCGCTATGCTGAAAACGAAGCCGCTGATGTTTTTTAAAGTTAAAAAATTTGCCCGGTACACACTTGAAATGCCGCAGGCATTGCGTGCTCAATCTCTCGTTTTGAGGTGACGCATGCGCAAGAGCAAGAACAAGCGTACTGCACATCCAAAACGGTATTTGGCGACGGCACATAAAATTGCGCCCAGAATTGGCGAGAAGTAGGCCGGCACCGTAAACTCCAGGTTTACCCAAAAATGTATTTAATGTTATCCCAACTCGCATGTGTTTAGACGCAGTAATTAAAAACATGAAAGGTACGGTAAAATATGTTTAAAAAATTATTGAAATTAAATAAAATTGTACGGAAATAAAATTGGTACTACCGAGAACTAATGTTTTGAATTTTAAAATAGTGTAAAAATGGTTTGAGTGTAGTAACACGCTTAGAAGTTATTGAGGGATAAACAACATTTCGATTAATATTTAATTAAGATTCTATTTAAAATTCTGAAACTTTCTTTGTAAGCTCTTGCGACCCAAGAATCCCCTACTGTCAAATTTGGCAATTCTAGTTCCGACTAAGTCTGTCCTGTAAAGGATTTTGAGCTATTTCATCATACATGTGTCAGCATATAGCTTAGGTAGTATCCAGCTTATAAAAATTATATTAAAAACAGAAGTTAGGGGCTGAAAAGGGGTTTTCGACCCCTAACCTCCAAGTTAAGGAAGCCACCGAAAAACTTTCAGCACAAAGGTTGCTCGTTATGACGAAGCGATAATTCGCCTAATTTAAATTATCTTTCGATATTCAACAGTAAAGGAGTTATGAGAAAATGAAAATTTCATCCTCCCTCCTTTATTTCCACCAACTCTGAGCTGGATGGTCCATCTACGAATTCGGTAGATATTTCCATCCTTCTTGCAGCATATCCCTCGCCGGATCGAATCCAGTCAAATTTAATCTTATTATCGTGTTCGCAAGATAACATGGGCAAAGCGTTATACAAATTTACAACCTTTGAACTAGGGTGGGTTTGAGTTCTAAGGACTATGATCGGCAGAAATTTTCTAGAATTCATGTCACGAGAACCGTTGCAATAGGTAGTCTTACTTTAAGAAATCTGCCTAACAATTACAGTAAAATCCCTCGTTACTGAACCCAATTAACCGGCATATCAAAATGACGGAAATTTTGAATTTAAATCCGAAATTTAATCCAACGAGACATAGAAAAAAATATATGTAATAGACAGGAAATGTATGCAGATGTAGGCAATTGTTTCCTTCACTTAACGCATTCGCTACCACTATTCATGCCTGAGATTCGAACCATCTAATTAGATAATCCCTTCTCTGCCCTATCTTAACTACAGTAGGGAAGGGGGTCACCTAATCAGATAATAGTTTCTGGACACGCCAGCGCGTCGGTGGCAGTGAATATGTTAATAATCGAAGATGTAGGGAAACTAGGGATACTTGCCCCTACGTGATTTTCTCAGCTTGTGAGATTATTGGTAATTTTTTTTGTGTACCATTTTTATTTGACCTTTGGCCACATGGTCATTTTGGGGGGAATTTGATTCCAATCTTCAAAGCCATCGTAATGTTATACAGGTAAATATGTTTTGGGAACCCAAAAGTAAATTTTCACTTTTTCATTCCATAGTGGATAGAAAGTTTACTATTGAAGATATGATAAATTAAAATATTTCTGAGTATTAAGCAAACTTCTAGCTTTAATTTGATATATGGCATTATGCGGTATTTTAATTCTTAGTGGTTTAATTTTTAGATTATTTAGAAAACGTCAAGTTAGGGATACTTGACCCTAAAAAGTTAGGGAGACTTGACCATATAAAAAAACTATTGCGATGTAGTAGCCGACCGAAGCACATTTTGTGGTTGGGATCAGTTTTCTGCTGCGTGGAGTTTGTCGGCAATATGGAAACTCAAATATAGAGAATTATATAAAAATTGTTTAATATTTATTTAATGAATAAAATTTATCTTTAATGTGATAGTTTCAAATAATGCAAATAATTATTTTAGTAAGAATTTTAATAAGAATTAAAATATATTTATAATAAAGTTTTTCTGTGTTTAATCAGACATTTTTTTTCTTGTGTTTTAAACTGTATTGTTCTGGTGAGAATCTACCATGATTTAAGGGATTCCCACTGTAGTGTCGTGTGTCCCTAGGTCATGTATCCCTAAGGTTAGGGAGACTTGGCCCTAGTCGATTTTATGAAATATATTTATTTTATGATTGAGATATCGGTTTAGCATAAGTACATTTAATCTTCTTAAAAACAAGCTTTTTTATAATGATAAAAATTCAAATATTCGAGAAATACAAGAAAGTAAAAGTAGGGTGAAGTCTCCCTAGTTCCCCTACTGAGAAAGGAGAGACGACACGCAAGACTAAGGAAGTTGCGTGGAAGGAGGCTGACGAAGGATTGCAGTCTTTCAAAATATATGCCGATCAATGTCCATATATGGTGTTATGAAGCTTGACTGTATACACCAGGGATGTGAAGCTCAAATGCAGGCAGAGATGAAATAAACAAGGCTTAAGTTAATGTGGGCCGCAGAGAATACAAACCCTTTCATTTCTATAAAGTTGATTTGTAATAAATAAAACTTCCTTATTATATACTAGCAGTACGTGCACGGCGTTGCCCGTGGAATTAGGACTTCGACGAAATGGGAAAAAAATGCCTACAATGACACGAAAACGTTTTGAGAACAAAATCAAAACAAGATACACATTGATTTTCCCGCTTATTTTTCCTCTCGCCAATGACGCGAATGTAATGACGTCACCGGAAGGAATCTGATTGTAGATATGCATGTTGGGAATGAAAGCATATTACGTCACCTCCTTCGAGGAAGCAACAATGCATTCTAGGATCATCCGGAGAAATTATCGCTGTCAAATCTCGCAAAAAAAAAACTGTTTGAACTGATCAAGGAAAAATTAATTGGAAAAACGGAATAACATATTTTAACCATTCTTGTTTTAAATCAGTCAGAAACGTTCCAGTTATAAGCTGAATAGAAATGAAAAATATAGACATGTTAGGAGGACAGATGCGAGAATTTGAAGAAATCCTTATTAAAAATTACTATAAAAGTAACTATTTTTAAAAATTTCTCAAAATTCAGTAAATTATATTAGACGTACGAAACAAACTTCATTAAAGCGGGAATTGTTTGTTCTTTCCGATGGTGTGATTATGTTTTTCGTACAATTATTCAAAGCCATGCTGTTGATAAATAAGTGCGAAAAATCATCCAAAACAACACGTATTAAATAAAAAAATTCTAGATTAAATTTTAAAATTCCGGCTTCGAGGTGCATGGAGACACCATTACGTCTACCTCTGTGCCAAATTTCATGGATGCAAGTACGAAGGATTCGTCTGGACATGGCACACGCGCAAACATTGCATTTTACAAGTATAGATAAAAATGAATAACGGCAAAATTAATGTTGTCATCTTGATCCTTGGCATCTTTTCTTTGTTACTAGCTTTTCTACTTGGAGATTTATCTTGTTTGCAGTCGCGCTTCCTAGGGTTAATGCCAGAAGTTCTGTATCTGATAACACTTAATTCCTCGAGTAAGGGAAAATAATTGCTCACATAGAAGCGCTTCTAAACAGGGAAATAATTTCGTGTGCAAATTTTCGAGTGCTTTACATCTGCCAAGAAAATATAAAATTCAGGCCTCCTGTCTTCACAGAATGTTGCCTTCAAATCTATACAGCATTCGATCTCGATTACCTCAAAAATTCACGACTAGTAATCCTCAGGCATCTAGTCTTTGGCAATTGTTGGGGTTCGTTATTAATGTGTGATTAGTAATTTTAAAAATTGGTAATCTAATTTTTATTGGAAGTTTTGTTTCGTGCCGTTAAGTATGGTGGGCTGCGAGTTTGACACCCTTGATATACGTAATCAATCATATTAGCGTTTTCATGTGTTTTTCTCCTTTCTTTTGAAAATGGTTTTTGATGCACAGATCTCCATTGTCCTTTGTTTGGGAAATTTCGGGCTATGAGAAGCTATGTTTGGCGTAATGCTAGCTTCTTACAGAAAAATTTCCCAATTATTATTTTAAATCCATTTCGAATAGTTCTTAGCCCTTGAAAAAGTGGATTAGAATGGATTCCTTGTTTGTTTTTGGTTTTATTCGATTAACTCTGAGTTTATTTTCATTTTTTGGCTTCCTTTGTATGATCTCGATTTTCTCTTGATATACGTAAACATTATTTTTAAAAATCTGGATATAATCTTGTAAGTGGGCAGGAATTGGAAAGGTATATGTCAACTTAATTTTCATGTGATCATATGTATGGTAATTTTTAAACTCTTCAATTATATTTCTTTGAAACATAAAATTGCGAATGCGTTTGAATTTTAAATAATCTGAACGATTTTCAATAATTAACTGTGGATGAATAATTGCAAAAATGTCCTACAGATTCCGCTTGTAGTAATTATTGCAGATGGCATCACAATACATTAGAACCTGCGAATCCGAGCTAATTGGGGCGACCTCTGTTCGGATTCCGGGAAATTCGGATTATCCGGGATATTCGGTAAAATACTCTTGATATACCAAATACAATAGAGTATTACCTCTCTTCGAGAGATTACAGAAAGAGCTAGCTGCGATTCTTGTTGTCAAGCAAGTTTAGTTCCTTGCGTCAAAAGAAAACAGATTTTTTCCTACTACTTAAGGTGCTGTATTAATTCTTGAATACCAATTCAAATGTTTTTTTATGAGTCGGGGATAAACATTGGCTTTGTATCTGATTCGCAATGGCTATTTTCCCTTCATCTTTTAATAAAAATTTTTCCGAAAATTGAAAAGATATTCGGATTATCCGAAATTTCGGATTACTGGGGATCGTATTCCGAAGACTCTACTGTAATTAAATCTGATCAGTTACAATATGAACAGATAAGTTCATATATTCAATTATCTGGAAAAATCTTTTATCGAAGAGGTCCAACTTTTGCCTATTAAGATTCTTCTGTATATTCGTACTTGTGGGAGGGGCTGCGGTGGCCTAGTTTCAAGGTCACGGCTTCGGTGCCGGAGGGTTCCATGTTCGAAACCAGATTCCACTGAAGATCCGCCGTGTATGGTGTTCGTTGCACGCCAAATCATACGCAATGGCCTAACGTCCTCCCTCTGCTGTGGTGCGGAAGTTTGTAGAGGGGGGTGCCAGTTCATGCTTCGCCCTCGTCATCTGACCGCGGTTCAATATTACCGAGGTCCCGCCCCAAAATAGCCCACGCTTAAAAATGGGACGTTAACCCCTTAACGGTTTTATTTTCTCTACTGTTTAATTAGATGACACTTTCTGTTTTGGGAATGTGTTGTCGTATCCATTCAACTAACGGTCCGTAGAACACTTGATGTTAATGAGTCACTCATCAATTTTTGTGTCGAACTAGAATCTCTCCGAACGGCGTAATTTCAGACTCTAAGTGCAAAAGTGCCATAATTCGGTGCACGAGTGGCGCTCGGGATAATGAAACTAAACTCGAGCTTGTATGTAATTACACGAGTGGTTTTTCAGCAGACAACATAAATAAAAATACAGACGCTGCACCGGTTAGGGTAGGCTGTGTCGGAGTGGGTCTCCATTATCCAACATAAATTTCGACCTTTAATTGATGAATTTCACCTTCGGTTTTGATTTGCTTGGTCTATTGATTGATTTTCCGATTCTTTCATTATCCTAATGTCTTTCTTTAGCTATCGGCGATGGCCGCTGCGAAAGAGTTGCCCCTCAATGCGGAGACAACCGAAAAATTTGTGAAGCTCTGCGCCTCCACATTCGGATGGGAAGATCTGTCGGAAGACACAGTGATGGACGTCGGGTGCGGCAAGGGATTGTACTGTGCGAGAACTGTTCTTGAGAATTTCCCGAATGTCAAATCCATCATTGCACTCGACGGCAGTCCGGCACAGCTTGAGGGAATAACGTTCAAGTCTCCTCGAATAACACGCTTGCTTGCAGATATACTGAAAAGGTAAAATTTAATTTTTTGTAACGCGATTTGATTTAGGGTATCCGACTGGTTTAAAACCGTCGTTTTTGATGAAATTATCAAAAAAAAATTTTATGACTTAATTTTGTAGCCTGTTTAATCAGCTTTCTAAAACTGTCTCACTTTTTACTCTTCGTGAATTAAAAATGGAGTTACAGCTGTTTTATTACCGAACTGTAAACGTTATTTTATGTTGCATGAGAACTTTAAATGTGTTTTCTGAGAAATGATATTTTTGAGGAAAACTGTCGACCGTAACAATGATTTCTCAAAATTTATTCAAGTATTGATATGAAATTTTCTGAGATTGTTTTCTGTACTATGCTTGATGTTTTCCTCTAAAAACTAAGGTCAATTTTAAAATCAAGTATTATTTTTAAGTGCTTAAATATAAACGAAAAGCATTTTTTATAAAAAATTACCAGTTTAGTAACTATGTTCAGCTATATCTCAAAACTATTTTGAAGTACAAGAAATATTTTAGAGCATAACACTGATAACTGTCATAAAAATGTACTCCTACAAGGATTTATGTATATTTAGAATGATTTTGTCTATGGCTGTTAGCGTAAGGCAAATATTTTAATCCTTTTTCTTCAAATTTCTCAGTTTTTTTTAAAAATATTATTTTGAAAGCCTAATTTTACAATATTTTCATAGTTTTAAAACATATGCAGTTGAAAAACGTTAAATGTTATTTTTCAAAAAATGTCTCCGAACACAGTCGGATACCTTAACTTGCTTAGTGCTTGTAAGATTTGAATTTGTATTTCATTTTACGCTCGCTCCCTATTGGGCTACAGTCCTGAAGTTTTTTCCACAGTTGTGTTTCCGATGAAAATATTGTATTTAAACCTTCCTTGGTCGCGAGACGAAGAGAAATATTGCATCGTTTAAAATGAATTCGTCGCTACTTGCACGTGTCGTTGTATTTTGCAATTTTTTTGTATTTCTGAATATTGCTAAGAAATGGCGCAAATAGTCATTTCTTCATGTTTTCGCGGTGAAATTTCCGGCCTTGAATGGAAAACATAATCATTTTCTCGGAGATTCGAAAATAATCCGACAAAGAAGGGGTCAACTATATTAAGAAATCAATTTTAAATCGACTAATTTTAATTAAATTTTGATCTCGTATCGGAGGTTTCCCCCTGATAGTGAATTTGAGAAAAAAATTAATGCAATCTTCCATAATGATAATGAACAGTGAATTGTATTAAAGATTAAAAAGTAGAATATAAAGGTTTGAGAAACATGCTTTTAATTAATATACTGAATAAAAATAAATTTCTTTTTATTATCGAAATAAAAAGCACGACTGAAAATTGTAAAAGCGCGAAACACTAAAAAATACTATAATGAAATTAAGTCGCAACAGATATAACGAAAAATCCCAAACGTTCTCTAGAAATTAAAAATTTATTGTGTCAAATGCGCATGTGCAATCATATGGCGCGAACTACAACAAGAGGCATGACGGATGAGAATGAGCGTGTGTCCGCTTCCCTAGACTAGAAAACTTTTAATAGTTAGAAACTAGCTCAAATTTGTATCTTTCATGTATATACTCGTTTGTGTGAATGTAATAAATTTAAATGGTTTAAAAAGACCTAGCTGATGTCAAAATATTATAATTATGAATTAAATTATTAATCTCATGATTTTGCGAATTTGCTTTGATATCAATATTTTTACTGAAGAGATTATTTTCTACTTAACTGCTCTATTAAAATTTACAAAACCTTGTTTTTTAAAAATTTTGGTTTTTATTTTATATCGAATTTTTATTAATGAATATCATTATCGGGAACCTAATCTCTAAACAATTTTGAATTAAATTTTGAAACCAGACATTTTTCAGACATAACTTATTGTTCATGTGGTAGAATGCATTTAGTAGAAATATTTATCAGTCGTCTTGTATTTGCATAGAAGTGTATTTTTAGAAAGGTTGTTATTTATGAGATCAGAATAATGGCATTCGAGTGATGGATCCTACGTGCAGTAATAATTAGGATAAATGTAGTATATAAAAATGCAATAAGTGTGTTTTTGCATTTATTGAGAAGCATTTAAAAATCTGTTTATCTTAACGACTTCTTGAAGCTGGCCAGTAAGTACCTCGTGCGTTCATTATCAATGCCAAATGCTTCAAACTTAATTCCCCAATTTCAATAAGACGTTGTGCAATGGATATTGTTAAACACTGCCAAACGCATCTTACAACTTCAACGTATTTTCTAATGCGAAACTACAAATATTATAACCCTTTGCACTGCACAGATATTATAACGTTGACCCTTTGCACTTCGAAAGATAATATGCATAAGTATACACGTGTCGTTGTAAGGATTGATTTAGCGCTTTAGGAAACTGAAAAATATTATTAATTTGATTTTTAGGTATCGAAACAATCTGTTTTTGTCATCAAATGGGTTTTATAATAAGCGCTATTCAACAAGAGTGTGTAGAAGATGCATCATTCAGAATGTCCGGTCCGACTCGATACAAGTGTGCAAAGTGTTAACGTTAACAAAAACCTTAAAATATAGTAGTGTATAGCATTAACTTCAACATTTCACAACGAAAAGCGGAAATTTAATACCTAAATTGCACCTTAAACTTCGATCGGAAATGCTGCACCTTTTGGCCATTCACTGAAACATGGAGTCAATTCGGTTCCAAGATTAGTTCATTTGAAAGCGTTGGCTTATTTTATGAACGGAGGAACAAAGTAAAAAAATTATTAAAATGCAAACAACACAAGTCATAATTTCAGATAGAAATACGAGTTCCGTTAGCATTGAGTCAATAATATTGTGGCTGCAACTTGAAGAGAATTCTCGTGAGCCAATTGTCATATATTCCTGATTTACTTCTTCCATTACCAAATATTCTAATAACCTTCGGATCCTTTGGGTGGTAAAGAACCTTTGGTCTGTTTGGTTGATTCGTGAAATCTATTCAACTCTTAACACATTCACTGCTACGGACGAGATAATTCTTCCAAGAAAGTTTGCTGTGCATTAGAATTTGACTTGCATTCTAGTTTAGACAAGTTGGGCATGTTAACAGATATCTGAAAAATAGTTCCCTTTCTTTGTTGGTGCATAAATTTCTAAAGCAAGCAAAGTTACCAGTTGTATTTTCTGGAGCTTGAATATAATTTGTATGTCGCAGCGAATGTGCTGAGGTTTTGAATCTACCTTCTGATCTAGGAAACTATTCACTCGGCGAATGTTGCTTCGTCCTAGACTACCTGTAGGAAAGGAAACTCGGTCTACGCGCATAGGCGGAATATCTGATAAATTTGATATTGAGGTCGCATGACTCCACGTTTCCATTGATGGTTCAAGCATAATTTCACCAAATCAATGAATACGACCTCGAACAAAATTTTGTCTTGAATCAGGTCAACACAGTAGGCATACAATGCAACACTTTGTATCTGAAACATCATTTGAAGGTCGGCATAAGAGTTGGACTTTGATGAAACATTCTGCATTGGAATTAGGATTTCATAAGTATGTGAAAGTGTTGGAGGTAAGAAAGTTTCTGTTGTAGTTCGTTGCATCTGCAAAAGTGGCAAAGATTAATGTGTAAAAATAACAGGGTAACAATGTTTACATTGGGCTGATGTCATGTGCTCAGGCTAGTTCAGTCTGTTGGGTTATAGACATAAAAGTAAAGAAACTCGCCAGAGTAGATGACAATAAAAACTTAGAAGAAACTTGCATTCGTTTCAGCCAATATGGCTTACTGATGTGGAAAATGCAGACAAAAGTTTCGCTTCCGAGTTGATTTGTGAAGCTATGACGACTTGCAGAAAATTAGATGATATCTTTCGCCTCAACGATATTCTTAGTTTTTTAAATTCACTGTGATGAAAGTGTTGTAGCCAAACATTCCACACTGGTGTAAAATTTTCTGAAGCACAGAGTTTGCAAAACCTAATTACTTGTATGTCGAATTGACTGCATTGAGGGAAATTAACCTTTACGTTAATCTAAGCTTGGGAAAAACCAAACACTTTATTTGTATTAAAGATAATTAGTAAGGGAAATTAATACGTGCAAGTTCAGCTAAAGTCTATGAATGAATTGTTCAGACGAATTTTCTGAAATATTTAACTGTTATCTTTGCGAGAATTGGACGTTTAAAATCATTTTCATCGATAAAGTTCTCTAAAGTTTACCATGAAATATTTTTAGGAAGGGCCAACTATTTGAAACCTGTATGCAAACATTATTTTTCATCATGTCAAAAATGTTGTTGAAAGTAAATAAAGACTAGAGGTTCCCTGCCTCCTGCTCGATAATACTTGACAACGGGGCTTTGCAAACCCTGCTTGCTTCACTCGTTATAATGAGGACACTATAGATCCTAGCAAAAAGGCATTTATGGTTGAGCTTTATAAATTTTCTTCTGATGCTTTAATTTAAATCGGCACAGAATAAATTTGTTGGTTTGCAAGAACGTCTCTTGATTTTGTAAGCATTTAGAAGATGAATTGAACATTCAAATGAAACTAACAAAAAATGCACGATTTAAGAAGATGTTGCGGTTTCTACTCCAAGATTGCCATAATCGCTCTAACCGTTAAAAAGCCCCCAAAGAAAAATTCAGGATTATCACATTTGACGAATAATCGCCCAAAAATTCCATTTTGGCGATCACACTGTACTTTTTAATCGGGTCGTTTGTTTACGTTCAGAAAGTGAGATAACGTTATCTATCAATTACTATGGATATTTCCAAATCCTATAGCTAAATAACGCTTTTTTTGGGAGCCGCACAAGAGAAATATTTATATAGATATTTTTTCCATGTTTATGATCAAGATAGCTTTATTTCCCGTGAATGATAAATACTTCCCTGTGTTTGATACATTAATTGCAAGGAGTATGTATAAGAACGTAAGTGATTATTTCTGTCGTGTGTTTAATTGGTGTTGAACCAACTTAAAAATAAGACGCTTAATTATGTCGTGCAAAAACCTATAGAATGGGATAGTTGTAATGAAACTTTTGCTCTTCAAAGATTATGTATTTAAATATCTATGAATTTCATTTATTTACTAAATTATTTTAACAAGTATATTAATCGGATCTTTAATTGATTATAAGACTTCTATAACTCGTATTACATGCAAAGGAATTAAAACATGCAAAATAATGAATTCACACTTCGTTTAGAAGAAAAACACTGAGAATATGAACAATAGACCAAATGGAAAAAGTGCGCATGTTAATCTGTATATATTCACCTATTTTATATTTAATATATCGTAGGTTGTACGTGTGCGCTGAAGGCATGACTAACATCTTTTCTCAGGCAATGTATTTTTTACTTGTATTCATAGGACGGATATCCATCGGTACGAAGGAAAAGTGGACAAGGTCATTTCAACTCACGTCCTCCATCAGATTCAAAACAAAGAGAAGGTGTTCAAGAATGTTTATCGTCTGTTGAAACCTGGAGGGGAGGCTGGATTTCTCTTCACTTCGGATTTCGGTCTGTACCACGTCTTAAATAATCTCAGGCAGGACTCTAAGTATAAGGATTACTTCAAGGTAGGCATTGATATTTAAATCTGAATAATTGAATCTCAAGTAATTGATCTTGAACTTATGTTATTCACATAAAATAACAGAGCTTGAATTTGCTGCTATCCGCCAAATATCAGTATTATTTATGTTAGTAATATTCTATTGCAAGCATTTGTGGTTTTTGCGATTTACATAAATACAAGAAGTCTAGTAACACTGCATTTGTGCTTTGGTATTATTTCAATATCCTAATATAACTATTTGTATTCGAATTCACTGATTTTTGTATAATTTATGTTTTGGGGTGTGCTGGCATCTCGCCACATTAGCGGTGCAAGAAAAATGGACGATTCTGAAAAAATGTTCATAACTTTCGAGCTGGCGCGCCTGCGCAAATTTTACGACAAACGGTATTTTTCATGCCCTGTGTTCACGTTCGGAGCCAAACTGTCTGAAGGTCATTGCTATTCCTTCATGCGACCCTTCTCTTCAGGATTAAATGGGTTTGTCCGAATTTCAAGGCGATTTCATACTTTTTTATGCTTCTGTCGTAAAAATTACGACGCGCGCCCGCTCGTGTAATTTGAAAATTTTTTTCACGTCTTAACGTTTCAGTTTCATAATTATATATCCAGTGCGCATTACAACGATTTAATATTTCATTTTACATTGTCAAAAATATTTAATATGTAATAAGCCTGCCAATAATCCACCAAGTCGGAGAATTTTCTTGAAAAACCTCAGTCTTATGAAAACATCTCGCTACTCGAGCCCAAAAAATTTGATCATCGCCATATGACATTACCATGCCTTTAAATCTAAATTATACATCACAACCTGAAAAAGCAAGCGAACAGCAATCAGCATTGAGAAAAGTGCTTGTGGCTTGTGTTTGAAAGAAATAAAACGATCATAAAAATCAATGAAATACAGTATGTACAATATATAGTATACTCGTAAGCGTCACTCTCTGGCAAAAGTTCAATGTTTCGAATGCAAGGACAATGATAAAAAGCTAAGAAGAAAGCCTTTGTTGTACAATCTTGGTTGTTGGTATTATACTATTTTTATTATATATTGGTTAATACCTTTTTCGGATAATATTAAATCTCGTAACTTTCTCCGATTACAGTATAATTTTTTATTTTTCAATTATTAAAATTAATTTTCACTCTTGATGAAAGGATTTGCTTCTCTGATTTGTCTTATTACTGTAATGAAGCAACTTACAACTGGAAGAGTAAAAATTAAGAAATTTATTGTGTCGAAAAAAGTACGACACGCGCCCGCTCGTGTAAAAAAAAAAATTTTGTGCGCACGCTGGAAGGTTAACAAAATGAAATAAAATGAACGCAACTTTGCCCCATCATTTAACAATTGCACAGCTTGAATTTGCTACTATCCACAAAACATAAGAATTATTTGCATTAGTAATATTCTACTGCATAAGGATTTGTGGTTTTTGAGATTCTAACTAGTGAATCGACCCTAGAAAAGGACAGTAATCCACATGTCACAATGAAGATCCGTGTTGGCCCCATCGAAGTCGATGACTGCCAGCTAAGGAAATAAGCCAATTCCCGCCACCAGTTGTATTTTGAGAACTGATATTGGAGCTTTTTATCTTTGCTTCAGCTTGTTAGAGAATTTTCTTTGTTTCAGTTTTCGTTGACTTCGGTTATCGTTAATTTCGGTTTTCGTCTATTTTTTTCCGCGAATAATTTGTCTCGGATTTCTTCGGCATGCCCACGTGACTTCGCTGCTAATTTTGCGAAAACAAATCGCGAAAGTGCCAGTTCGGATAAGTCTGGGGCCGAAAAAATTGCGTCCGAACCCAACGATTAAGTAGAAGCTGAAGGATCCATCTCCCCAGAAGTCTTAAATTTTGATGAAACTGGCCTCTTTTTGGAGAAACTCCAAAGAGGACGGTCATTGCACAAGGGAAAAGGCACATAAGCCTATGAAGGATAGTCTGCAATTCTTTTGTTCAGTGGTAATGCTAGTGGTGAAGCCCTTTCTGGTGTACAATTCTAAACCCCTAAAGTGTTTAGCAGATTTATATTCGTTTTATATTAATTTTTAATTGTTTTTAGCATTAAATATTCTATACAAAATGTGTTTTTGGTATGCATTTTGGATCGAATCGAACAAATTAATTGGATTTACATTGATTCATATGCAAATGATTGCCCCGGTTTTCATCGGATTCGGATTTCGCCGAT
>BGPR01015523.1:25222-36497 GCA_013235015.1 Araneus ventricosus
CCAGTTTGGAGTATTTGAAAGTTAGTATTTATTTTAAAGTCCCACAGAAATCGCACATATTTCATATCTGAACACAATCTTCTATTGTACAGTTGATACGTTTAGAAATTATCTGTGAAATATGGCTCAAATCCCTAAATACTGTGATAAATCAAATGCATGTTGTCTCGTAATTGCGGCACTAATAACTTGTTTGAACACTAGACCTCACGTCCAAAGGAAGGGAAAAAAAACGAAAGATATGCTCTTTCTCGCAGTCTTTAAAAATTTAGCCATTTTTTCAATGCAAATGATTTACACAAGTTTCTGCTTTTATCGGTATTAACAAGACTACCACTACCAAACTCGCCACTACGAAAATGACTCGAATGTTTTAATGGTGCCAAACTAGCCAAGAATTGAGAGCATTAAACGGCCACTATCTTAAAACGGAATTAAAAAAATAGAAATCTTAAACATACTTTGTTGTCAGTGCCTTCAAGGAATATTCATGCCAAATTCGAAGAATATCGAGCAAGACGTTTGGCCGTGGTTGCGTAACAAATTTACAAACAAGGCGAACCAGGCTCATGAACCTGATATAGTTCTGCTGATCTTCGGGGATAATCAATAACAACACAGACGAAATGTTGAGCGGTCGAGTTAAAACAGAACCACATTTTTCTCTGTCAATAGACTCTGAATATCCCGATTCCTCACTCTCTGAGGATGACATGTCCAAAGAATCACCTTTGGTTTTCGAAACACTCAAAAATCGATACTGTCACTTCCGACTCGCTTACAAAATCAACCATATTTAAACACGAGAATTATAACGCATATCGTCCATGAAAGTTTTTGATGGAGCCATTTGAAAGAATTGATGTATCGAACCAAAATTACAATAAGTTAATTTGCTCATCTTCATTCTATGCTCGTTTAATAAAATTGTGTGACTAGACCGCATTCAATCAACCATTCATGGCTCTCTCAATTATGCCCCGATATGCAAGCAGATGTATTGTATCGCAAAAGCTAGTCTAAGTAGGATGACAATTTCTTTTCCAAACATATTTATTCTGAACTTATAGTGCAAACAGACATTCTTTGAACATGAAACTGTTATTTACAATTTGTTTTACAGCAAAGTTTTCTCGGGTTCACGAAATCGAATCGAAAGAAACTTCTTTTTTCATCTATGTTGCCAGGCAACGTTCAAACAACAAAACGGTGGCGTTACCGTTATATTTCTACTTCACTTTTTCGAATATTCACGTGCCTAACAGCTCCTTTTTGAATTTATTACTTTCTTCATAAAAGCAGATTATATTTTAATGACATCTTTATATTTGAAATACTTAATGCAAACTAAATAAAATTTAAGAATACATTATTTGAAATGTTTTTTTTTATATTTACAAATGTCACAGCAGTCACTTTGGACTGTTCCCCTTGTAAGCAGCGTTCCTCATGCGCGTATTGCTGTTTTTCATTCTTTAAATAACATTTCTTTGTGACCGCGGAAAGAAAATCTAAAGCTGGGCACTCGCCATTGATCTGTTCCAATCCATTTGGAGAGCTTCTTAGCAGACCGGTTCCACTTTCAGCGCCAAAAATTTGGTGGGTATTCATAGATCGGACTGCACCCACGGGCAACTAGATCCCCTAGGCTAATGCTCCTTCTCCCTCTTTCAAAATGGGTCTCCCCGCCTTGATTTCCCCTGACTGATTCCCACCCACACTCCCCTTCTCCCATTTTGTGGTTTTAACTTCTGTGAGAGGTTCGGTCCCTCTAACCGACAATCGCATTTCAGTTTTATGGCCTATTCGGCCGAATTAGAATCTAAACAGGATGGAATTCCAACTTTTGAAACTGGCGAAGGGGTTTGGGCATCTTGTATTCCAGAAAACGGGGAGTGGATTACTGGTGAATGTCCCGCTTAAGTTTTCATCACCACATTGCCCAATCCAGCGTCTTTTGATAGAGCTGCAGCACAATGCAGCTCTATCTGGTGGCTCGCGTGTAGAAATGAAAGTCTAGGGAAAAAATGTGCTTTTCCCGATTAGTATTGAAGAGTGTAATCAATACTCTTAAAGCTTTGATTTCAAATCGCAATAATTTTGTATTTACCCTGTATTTATTATTTGCGCCATGCAAGTTTCTCTAAGCTGAAAAAGGTGTGATTTTAATAGCAAAATAATCAATAGAATATTAAAGCAAAATTTCCAGAAATATTTCTTAATTTATGTAGAAGTTTATGAAATTGATATCAGCCTGATTACAAGTAGCATAAATAGATTAATTTTCTGGAAAAAAATATGGACATAAGCGTATTGTTTTGAATAATTTTAAACTTATGTTCCTAACTCGTATATCAGTCTCTCGGGATCCAAAGCGGATAAGTCAATTTTTTGATGCCTTCAGGTTTTTGTAAATTTTGATAGAATTAATAACATTATTTTCAGTTATTAAAAGATTCACTCATTGCTCTATTAGAAGGCTTTATGTACTTGAATTAATCAAATTGCTATACCAAAAATTTTACAAATTATTGTGTTAAAAAAACACGAATTTTCTCAGTTTTTTCTTTACTTATACGAGTCGCTCAGAAGCTAATGCGGATAATAGCACAGTTCATATTTAACCTCTTGCTGAAATATCGATCAATATGACCGCTTAAGTAAAAGGATATTCAGAGGATGTTCGTGTTGGAGGTTTAAAGACTTGAACAAAATAGATCACAATAGGTTTAACATATTGAACGAATAACTTTTTTTCTTTCTTTAAAAGAATGTAGCTATTCTAAAATTTCTTCTTTAAGAAAAATGAAATCTCAGCTGAAGAAATATTTCTCAAATTTCTAACGTTTACTTTATTTCAGAAACTTTGCACGACGCCGTAGCCAAAGCTTTCTCGGTACCTCCAGAATTGGTTCCTGAAATCAATGATTCAGCTTCTCGTCTTTATCGGAGCAAGTACTGCGACCAGAAGTCTATCTACGCAGCGACCGAGATGTCTATTTTCGTGACCAAACCACCCGACTCGGATACTGGATGTTCCAGCTCTTAAGAACAGCACATTTTGAGCAACTTTGTATTTTTACGATCATTTTAACGTTCTGAATTTTAATAAAATCTTAAACTTTTAGTTAATCTTGTGTTCAATACTTCTGAAGTGGAGAAAATGATAGTCTGAAAGAAGGATCATGAGTTCGGACTCCATTTCAGGCACAAGAGCTTTTATGTAGGCTATATTTAGCGAAATAAGTATTTATACTTCTTTATGGTTCCCAAGTGATTTCCTGTAGAGTAGTGTTCCTTAAGCATCGATACTATCAAGCCAAGTCGATAGTAACGGGTTTTTGAAACAATCGATAGTATCGACTTTCTCAAAACTATCGATAGTTTTTTCCCGGGGAAATACTATAGATAGGTGAATTTTCAGTAGATAGGTGTTCTTCCAGTCTAAAACTATCGATAGTATCGCCGGAGAGAACTAGTGATATTATCGATAGTTCAGTCGATAATTTGGGAAAACTATCGACTGCACTATCGATAGTTGAAGTATCGATGTTGTAGGAAAACTATTACAGAGGTTCTCGGCCTCGGATGCTCGTATCCCCATAGGTAAGTGGCTGACCATTTAGGGGTACACGAATGTAATGTTAGTAATGCCGGAAACTACATCTACTTGATTTATTTTACACTTTATACCAATTCGTAAAAGAAGCTTTCTGCGTTACTCCAGAATTAGTCATTTCTGAAGTGGAGGCAACGATAGTCTGATGGTCACGCCGGAAAGGACAATCATGAGTTCGAATTCAAATTCCGGCACAAGTGTCTTTATGTAGGCTATATGAAGCCAGACAAGTATTCATTATTCAAGTTTTTTTAGAAAATGAAAGGGAAAATGAATCTATCAATTCGTGAGAGATTAGCTTTGTATTTGCGTCGGGTTCAAGTTAAATATATCGCCACAAATTATAATCTTTGGTTTTGTGCAGCAGTTCCTAAAATTTTTTCCACTCCTATGCTTCAAATTTATTAGACAAATTCCAAGAATTTTATAGATGTGAAATGGAATGTCCTTAATAAAAAGAAAATCCAAAGGTCAATAATTCAGAAAAATAAATTCGCGTTTCGTGAGTTTTTCTTTAAACTGCAGCGAAAAAAATAACCGCCCTAAAAAATTAAAACTCGTATATTGCATCTTTGAAACGGCATTTACTACAATAAGAAAGGAATTTCAACAATTATTAATAAATAGTTGTGTTAGTTTAAAAATATAGATTTTGCATGAAGATTTAACCCTTTGCACTCCGAAAGATAATTAGATGCCTAATTGTGAGTGTAACTTTAACTATCAGTGTAAGGATTGATTTAGCGCTTTAGGAAGCTGTAAAATATTAATTTTTTCCAATTCCTAAAAATTAATCTGTTTTTGATATTATATGGTTTTCTTAATAGTTTCTTTCCAACAAGAATGTGTAAAACAAAGCACCATTCAGAATGTCACATCTGACGCGACATAAGAGTATAAATGGTTAGCATACAATCATATTTCTAAACTCCTGAAATGATGTTAAAGTAGTAAATTCGAAATGAACAAATCCTTAGCGAATACCAGGCATCTCAAATTCGTTATACCGATTTAAATTATTTGAAATTTTGTGGCTAATACACTTGATCATCCTCATACAGGTTGTCATAAATTATTGGACCCAAATATTAATAAACTAATATTGCTACAACTACGGGTTTTACTATCATGAGAGAGCATTTAAAAGTTATATTTAGATGGGTAACGCGCCATTACGGTGATCTAGGGGGTCGTAAATTATTGGACATCTCCTATTTTTAAGAGCCATTATCTGCGAGACTGTTCAAGGTAGAAGAAAAATGTAGCATGTATTTGTAGGGAATTTTACGCTCTTTAATTTGTTAAATCAATTGGATTTCGGAAACTGAACAGTTTTTGAGGTATTGAAGAAAAACTGACAAAGAAAACCAGAAAACGAGCATCAGCTTCTGCTAAACGTTAGCCATTGCATATGGAAATCTCTCGCTGTAGCAAATTTAGAACGCCGTAATCGTATGCCACCTATCTGAAGAACACTTTATTTGCTCTCTCACTAAAAGAAATCGCAGTTGTAACATTATTAGATTTTTATTAATTTTCGAAATGGGTACAATAATTTAGGACCACCCTTTACTCAGATGTATTTTGCAGAGAATTGCAAAGTTGATCGAGTTTTAATTTAAGACATTCGATTTGATTCGTAAGTCACGCATAAAATTACATAACTGTAGTCTGTGTCTCAGTTTTTAACGTACTACAACTGTTTCTGAAGTTTTTTGCATTCAGGATTTTATCTACTTCACAACCAGTTTGAAATTTCCTTTCCACTGTTTCTGATGATTTCGTCTTAGCCAGCCACAAGACACACACTGCTTCGCTTGTAGAAGTCTCTTTTTTCAGATTAAAATCACCACTAATGATGAATCTGCATTTCATTTCGAATTGGAAAAATGTATGTTGAAAATTAGACCAACGCAACTGCAGAAGAAAATAATGTGTGTAATTGAGTGTGATGAAGTCAGGGTAAACACTTTTTGACACCTTGCAATAAGAATGACGATTTGTAGAATGTTACTGTTTCCCCTTGAGAAAAAAATGGCGGTATAACAGCAGCGCAGAAGACATGAAAAAAACATACCAAGAACACTAGTCATTGAAACATAACCCTTTCAAGTTCACTACATGTTTAGTTTTGAAAATTGCTGAATTTATTTCAAAAATGAGTATTAGACATGTAACTGAGCAT
This sequence comes from Araneus ventricosus, assembly GCA_013235015.1. Taxonomy (NCBI): domain Eukaryota; kingdom Metazoa; phylum Arthropoda; class Arachnida; order Araneae; family Araneidae; genus Araneus; species Araneus ventricosus. The sequence continues at coordinate 31,027 of BGPR01015523.1, forward strand.
AAATATGTAAAGGAAAAAAATTAGAATTTATTTTCAGGAATTTTGTAGTTTCAGCGTGAAACCAATGAACGGTAACGGGTTAATTTCTCTCGGAATAAGTCATCATAGAAATGCAGTTTAAATTGCGTATTTAATTTATAAGTATACGTCAGTATTCTGGATATTCAACCTTCATAAAATTCGATATTACTTTCGAAAATTCAATTTTGAAAAATATCAATTTGTGCAAGATCCCTCATCATTTCCTTGCTCTTGGAGATCAAAAGCAATTTAGCTCTCGCAATGCCGGTATCTTTGTGAATACTAACGATATTGAACTGGAATTTTTATATAAGTTGGCCTATATATCTGGCTCTTAAGTTATGAAAGAAACATTGCGCTACGTTTCGCCCATGCACAGTAACAAATGCTCAATGTGTGGTTTCACTGAGAAACCAATGAACGCGAAACCGCTTGGGAATCTCAATTGCAACCTTGTTTTTATCCTTTTTATTTTCAAAATTCTATCATTTTATTCTTGTATTTTTATTGTTGTTTGACTGACGTGGATTTTGTGGATTTTATTATTTTATGGACTGGTGAGAGACGCGGGGTCTGTTTTTGATGCCCCTTTTGTAGATTTTTAATGATACCTTTCAAAAATTTTTGTTTCCTTATTTTCACTGGTGTATTCTGCTGAGCTTTTACTTGTGGTTTACTCATTTGGATACATTTTGGGGGCTCCTCTTTTTAAATATTTTGAATATTTTTAATGTTGGCTCCAGATCTGGTGATTAAAACCAAACAAAATTGAATTGATTTATGGTTCTCTTTAAATGTACTATCAATTGATGGCGCATTTGGCTGTTTTTCCCTTGTGTGTGTGCGTTTTGGTTTACTTAACTTACTTTTGTTGTTTCCATTTATTTTTTGCAGTGTTTGTAATGTTCTGAGCTGTGTTTGTGATACTTTTATGTGTGTCGTGTCATATCGAATTTTTTGTATTTCTTATGTATTTCCCCACCGGTCTGCTAAAGGCCTTACACCCTTTTGGGTAGGCCGTCCTGGTGTGGGTTTTAAATAAAAAAATTGAACACGAAAGGGTTAAAGGACCATTTTTTCCAGTCCTGGTATAATAAAATTTTGGGATTGAGATTATCGAGTCAAGACACTTCGTTTAGGTTTGAGATAGGAAACTGGAACACCTAGAATTTTGCTTCATCGAAAAAGAATTGACCAGAACACACGAAAACCTTAAAAAGTGATGAATTTGGTTTTAAGTATACTTCACGACGGCCTAAGAAAGGGTTAAACAAAAAAAATCCGTTATGCGCAAGCAAAACTAAAACTGTCCCCATAAAAACAGGTAAAATCAATGAATTATTGTGTTTGAATGAGTTTCGTTAAATAATTCGTCTTGAAAGAGAATCTGCTTGTAATTGCTTATCGAAAAGATCTTGGGAATAATGGGGGGAAAATCAACTTTTATCTCTTCGAAATTTTTTTGTCGCCGGCCTTTATAGTCAAGGCAATATTGCTTAGCAGACAATGGTAATTGTTCTCTCTGCCTCTTTCTATGTATATGTCGAGTATTTCAAAATTATTAGAAAATGGTAGATAAAAAAAACTATCTCATAGGAAACATAGGCTAGTTCTTGAATTAAAGAGTTATGGGATTTGAAGCAAAAACGGCTGTTATCCCCACATAGGCCAGTTGTTTCGGAAAAGCAGAGGAAGAGACGCAAGAAGCAGATATCAATTCTTTGCGGCACGAAAGATACTGTAATATTCGTAACGAATAAAATAATATATATTCGTAGAATTATTAAAATGTTGAAAGAAAAGAAATTAATTAGATGAAAAAATCGTTTGGTCATAAAAGAAATTAATTTAAAAATATCGTTTGGCTGAAAAAGAAATTAATTAAAAATATCGTTTGGCTGAAAAAGAATTTAATTAAAAATATCGTTAGGCATAATTATTTTCTAAAGGTTATAAAACATAGTGTGGCAACGATATATTTGTCTTTTGCTAACGTTGCCTAGCAACGAAAAAGAATAATGATGATTGAAGTTGGAATTCGATGTATGTCAGTGATGTAACGTTTGTGATGTAAGTGTTTGTGTTTGTCTTGCATGTTTGTGCTGGGGAAGACGTCCAATAGATATATTATTTTTGATAAAGAAAGCTCCACGATTATTCATGCTATGCTGAAATACATCACAATCAGTGGCGAATCCAGGATTTGAGTCTGGGAGGGGCTGAGGTCATAAAATTTTTGTATCTTCGTGACGGAGGTCAAACCTCATGGCTTATGTAAACCAAAACACTTTAACTTTACAGACTTTCCTCACCTGACAAAAAGAATCATGAAGAACACTAAAATATTTCGATAATTTAATGAAAAAACATAATGAAATAACTATCCAAAAATTATTTTCTACCGCATTTACACTACAAGTACGAGTGGAATGACTTCAAATGTGGGAAAATTTTTGAGCCTGTCAAGCCAAAAAGCAAAGTTGTCAGGTTTTTTTAAAAGGTAGAATAAAAACAAACAGTTGTAGTGATTTTAAATAAAATTAAGAATTCTCCTTTAGTTCTAGGAGGTACGTTCTCTAATACGTTCTGTGGAGAGAAAAACAATTACTCTACGAAACAATGAAGTATTGTTTTACAAACAGAATAGCTTTATCTCTGAAGTTGTACAAGAACTCAACAATATTGTTACGATTTGTGCAATATTGCATTATGATGAAAACAGTGGCGAATCCAGGAATCGGGTCTGAGGTCCTATAGATTTTGTGTCGTAGTGACGAATGTCAAACCTCATTGCTTATGTAAGCCGAAACACTTTAATTTTACAAACTTTACTCACCTGACAATAAGAGTCACAAATAACAATACGATACTTTCTATAATTTAATAAAAAATATAATGAAATAACTAGCCAAAAAATCTCCTCGACCGCGTCAACGCTACAAGTACAAGTGGAATGACTAGAAAAGTAGGAAAACTTTCGAGCCTGTCAAGCCATAAAGCAATGTTGTCACGATTTTATTATTTTTTAAAAAAGAGAAATTAATAACAAACAGTTGTAGTGATTTTAAATAAAATCAAGAATAATATATAGCTCTGGGGTGGGGCTGCAGCCCGGTAGCCCCCCATGGATTCGCCACTGATCACAAAACTAAGACGTATAATTACACACGTGTGAGTGTAAGGATTGACTTAGCGCTTTAGGTATCTGACAAATATTATTGATTTGTTTCAATTCCTAAAATTTAATCTGTGCGTTTTTGCTATCATATGGATTTTACAATAAGCGCTACTGAAAAAGATGCATCATTAAGAGTGGTTCAGGAAATAACCCACCATGCTTGAAGGAGTTAAGAAGGACAATAATTGAAGATTGGAGATGGAAAATGCAGCAAATTCTAGCCGCAAAATTAAGGCCTTCATACATTAATTGAAATTTTAATTTCGCAGAAATGTTTGTAAATGCAGGTAAAAAAATGTTGACAATATTTTATAATAGCGAGTGCATTATCAGCCTTAGATTTAACAAAAGGTTTATTCATTGGTGACTGCGTAGTTATTTTTTTTTTCAAATTGAAAGTAACTGATACACTATGGCCATATCTGAAATTGCTTAATACTAAATTTTAAGAAACCTAATTTTCTTCAAATTGTGGCACTTATATCGAGGCGTGAATGATCCGCCTTCATACCCAAAAGAATGTTTCTATATCGTCATTTATATTCACGAAACAGCTAAGATGCATTTTGTTGTATTGTGATACGGCAATGCAATTTGCGAACCTTATACACAATTTAGATAGCGACATCATAAGGTTCCAGATCTTCAAAAAACACAAGGATAAATATTGTAAAGCGACTTTTACACGAAGGTTCACAAAAAAAAGTAAAGCTAAGTCAGTTGAATTAAAATTTCTATACTATTTAGAAATTGTTCTGGATACACAATAATTATGCAACACGCGACTGTTTTCACGCGGTTGGGCTAATCAACCCAAACCTGTGAGACCTTAAGGTACCCTTCTAGGTACGGAGAAAATTTTTTTATGAAATCATGCACAAAAAAATTTACAGATTTAAATAACAAACATATGCCTAAATAATCACAATTAGAAATAAAAATTCATATATCATCAGTAGTTTTTGAAAATAATAATTTTTCAAGAATTTTAATAAAAATTTCTATTTTAAGGAGAACAAATGTGGGATTTATTTAATTTTAATTTCGCATGCTTACTTCTCAGACTATCTAGAATGTTATAGACCGGAAGATGAAAATTATTTTAATAAATAAATATTTTATGAACATTCAAAGTTGGCTTCATTAATTTTTTGTCAAAATTATCCCATGTGTCAAACTGAAAGTGACTGTAAAACATGACTAAATAAAGCTATCATAACATCTGCGGTTTATTATACCCTCAAAGGTTTCTGACACATGTGTACCAAATTTCGATGAATTTTAATGAATTGTTTTGGAGATATCACGTTTTTCGAGAACTAATTTTAGTAAAATTTTCATTTTTCAGAAAACACATTTTAAAATTTAATAACATATTAGTTTAACTAAATATGAAGGAATAAAATATTCAGGGAATAAGCATGGAAACAAAGACTGTTTGAGAATCTTAAAAGTTGTGGCTTTATTTTTAGATAATAAAAAATGTTTTTGAATTTTTCTTCCAAAATCGAGTTTTCAACCTAGTCGGATACCTTAAAAAGTGGAGTCATTTACATTATCTGACTGTGGTTCAAAACCTAGAGGCATATACCCAAGAGTTTCAAAGCGGGGGATTAATATAACAAAAAGAACTGCATTGTGTGTGACATCTCTTGATATTTTAGTAGTCTCAAGGGTTCTAATTTAGAATTCAATGCATGTTTTGTTAGGTGAATGAAACTTTGAGGAATTCAGATGTCTTTACCGCCATGTAAAAACTTCAAGAATGAATAACTTCCACCAGCACCACGGTTAAGATTTACGAGGTTTGAACCCAGTCGCCCTCTCGTAATTTCAAGTTTAGTTTTATTAACAGCCTACTTCGGAACTACAAAACCACTAAATGGAGACGAATTTCGCCATTTTGAGCGGTCATCAGATGCCGAGGACGGCACCCGAGACTGGCGGCGTGGGTTTGGAACCACCCCGTTTTCTAAATCCATGTCACACCAACGTGAGAACATATAAAACACAACAGCAGATTTAAGGTACACTTGACCCATATACACGACAGATCTTTTGGTAGAATCCTGTGTCGAATCTGAAATCCCCCAATACTGAAGCCGAGATAACTAGCAGAACACCTACGGCCCCATGTAGATTCAAAGCTATTGGTTGGTTGAGTGGATTTTAGTGGCACAAGGAACAGATTTAGCCAAATTGGGGTAAACAAATAGTTTCAAACCGGTCACTAATTTTAGTAACCAACTTTCTTTGAAGGTGACGTTTGCTG
>BGPR01015524.1:1427-36494 GCA_013235015.1 Araneus ventricosus
CTTCTCTGTAAAACGTGAGTTCCTACGATTGTGAATCCCACAATTTTCCGCAATTGATTTTGAACCATTGCATCCATATTAACTCCTTTTTTTGCATTTTAAGAATTATACATAACTTTCAGACACAAGTGTATCTGACGATGTTAACAGCGGAATGAAAGTTCCTGGAACGATGTGGCAAAGGAACAACTAGAGAAAATGATTGTTCAAGCTATGCTGAGGAATATTTCAGACGAGTGGTATTTATACCTATAATTGATCATTTTATTTCAGAATTTGAATCAAGGTTTAACCCAGACTTTTATGGAAGGCTTTATACCATCGAAGATTGCAACTCACAACGACAATGATATTCATGCAGCTTTGAAGTAAAACAAGTTTTTTTAAAGTTCAGAGTTTCAATTAAAATCATAATTCAAAATATGGCGAGCAAAACTGGAAAGTGTGGTAAGGTTGACAGATTTTGTAAGAAAATTTCAAGGAGATTGGCCACGACTAATTGACAATCTTGTGAAGAGGATAAAACTTTTTGAGTAAAAAAATAAGATGAAACAATTTTAGTTGACTATATAGCATTTTTTTAAAGTTTAAAAATACATAAAACAGTTTTCACAGCATCCATCAAGGATTCCTAGATCCGCCCTTGTATATATTTAATTAATTAAAATGAATTAATTAAAATTTAATCAGCTAAAATTTAACCAAATGAAATTTAATCAATTAAATAATTTTACTTAATAAAATTAAATTACTTAAAATTGAATAAATTAAAATTTAATTACTAAAACTTTAATTAATCTGAGATTAATAATTGTAATTAATTAATTGCAATTAAGTAGTTGCAATTAAGTAATTCTTAATTTTTAAGATTTAAAAACACGGAAAAAAATATTTCCGCAGTAGCCTCCACCCCATTAACGAAATCCTAGATCCGCCCTTGTATATATTTAATAAATTTAATTTAATTAATTAAGATTTAATTAAATCAATGTTTTTAATAAAATTTAATTAGTAAAATTTTAATAAATTTGAAGTTAATAATTAATTTAATTAAGGAATTCTTAATTCTCAAAATTTAAAAACAAGGAAAAAATTTCCGCTGCATCCCCCCCCCCGGGGGGGGGGGGGGGGGGGGGGGGGGGGGGGGGGGGGGGGAGGGGTGCCTGTGTTGCTCCCAGGTTGCTACGCCACGGGGGTTGGCAACAACCACGAATCTATTTTGGGAGGTGGCTCTAATCAACGCAGGAGGCCTCGGCTCTGATTTGTGACGTCACCAACAGTTGGATTTTCTTGCCATGGGATTGGCTTGCCACGTCGCATATCGGATGTCATCAGGTAATACACCCGGTATCCAACCTGGCAAGCCAATCCGATGGCAAGAAAGTCCAACCATTGGTGACGTCACAAATCAGCGCCGAGTCCTTTAGTATTTTCTAATCCCTCTTGATTTACTATATGAAGCCTAGTTCATTTGTCAGAGACTCATGTGAAGGGGAAGTGTGGCAATTTCTGTTATTCAAAGCAACCCGGATAGAATAAGTAGCATCTGAGGTAGAAATATGATTTTGTCTCTGAATATGGGGCTGGGTTGATTTCCTGGTGGATTTTCAGGGGAAACTTGCTTCACATTTGTGATACGCTTGGAAGAGAACCAGGGAAACCTCCAGTAACCATCGTGACCGCAACGTGCAATTCATTGCATCAGTCTGCCAGTTTTTGAATAATACTAGTTAAGAACACATTATATTGCACTACGACACACTTGACTCCATAGATAAAAATCTCCGGTTTGCAGTTTTGATGGGTGTGCGTGGAAATTTTATTGAGCAAAAAAAATTACATCGAGTAATAATAAAACATAAAACAAAAAGTTACGAACACAACCGGATGATAGAACCCATAACTTTTCCCTTACATACATACATAACCCACGCCGACCGACTCACCCAAAGGGTTTAGAGTCAGCAAGGATCGACGGGGAGGAGCCAGACAGTCATGAAAGAAAAGAGTTACAATAAAAATTTAAACAAATTACAAATTGAAAAAGGGCAAATATGAATGCGCAGAACGTTTAAGTACCCAGAAAAGGGAATTTCCCCTTTAGAAACTCGTGACTTGAAAAGAAAGTTGTAGTGCGTTTATTATGATGAAAGTAGAAGTATTTAAAATGGGGTGTCGTTAAGATTATTTAGGAAAGTTAAAAAATTAAAATATCACACACACACACATATATATATATATATACATGTATACATACTTTGAGTGCAGTAAATTAATATTCAGAAGTTAAATACAATTCAGATCACGAACGCTGCAAATCATCACAAATTTTCCTAGGAATTTCAAAAATTGACTTCAACCTGTTTAAAAATAAATAGTTTTTACAAAGGTTTCTAGTCCAGTGAGTCCGAGCAGCACCTGTCGGTAGTAGTAAATGATAATCCTTGGTATACATACATGAAGTCCAGTAATGGTCAACATCTCCATGCTCACCACACAAACAATCAAATTCATTCCTTCAGCTTCCTTACTTAACGACCCCTGGTGGCCTGAATCCTTCTTGACTACTTTTAGTGATTTAAGAAATATCCTCATTATATTTGTGGCCATCTCTGCTCATTTCGAGAATATGAGCAAATCTTGCTGTTTTCCTCATGTAATTCATCATTCAAATTGATAAAATGAATTAGTCTTACTTTGTAAATTTCTATGTTCTCCGTTAGTTATATATCTTCTTTCAATTAAGTAAAGTAAATTTCGTTAGGAATAAGCCATTTATTATTAACAGACTTGAAAGGAGTAATTAAAAGAATTGCGAAAAAATCAATGGTTAATTTTGAATTTCTTTTCAAACCAAATTAAAGAAGGATCCGAAAATTCCAATAGGTATTTACTTACATTTTGTCCCATTTTAAAAGTAATTACTTTTGAAACCTAATTTCATAATTTATTCTACTAGCAAAACGTAGTTATTAGCGAAAATCGTTCTGTCTTTGACTTCAAATCATATTCTCAACACAAAATTTAAAAAAATTAATGAAATCAAGAAACGAGTTTAAAATAAATCGTATGCGCGATCTATTAATAGATAGCGCATACGATTTATTTATCGGAGATGGATCAAATGTATAAAATTTGAAGTGTATTAATGATTTTTTTAAATCAAAAACAAGAACTGTAAAAGTTTGAGGAGCTGGTAGAAGTACTTTAAGCAAATTAGAATTGTAATCACATTTATACTATATTTTTATTTTTGATGAAGGCTTAGGAATTTCCTTCTCATGATATTCATCATCGCTTAATTAGTTTTAATTTGTAAATTTCTGTGTTCTTCGTTAGTTATATATCTTCTTTCAATTAAGTAAAGTAAATTTCGTTAGGAATAAGCCATTTATTATTAACAGACTTGAAAGGAGTAATTAAAAGAATTGCGAAAAATTCAATGGTTAATTTTGAATTTCTTTTCAAACCAAATTAAAGAAAGATCTGAAAATTCCAATAGGTATTTCGGAGATGGATCAAATGTATAAAATGAACCCACTTCCGTGAAAATGCAAATTTTAAAAAGAAATTTTTAAACATGCTTTTATTATTGTTCTGAAGTGTGTTTTTTAATGTGAAGTGTATTAATGTTTTTTTTAAATCAAAAGCAAGAACTGTAGAAGGTTGATGATCTGGTAGAAGTACTTTAAGCAAATTAGAATTTTAATCATATTTATACTATATTTATATTTTTAATGAAGGCTTAGGAATTTCCTTTTTGATGATATTCACCATCGCTTAATATCTTTATAGTTTTGTTTTCAAGGCCTCACGTTCTGACATTTTTGTTTTAACATCCATATTTTTAATAAAAATTATTGTCTGCTTTTCAGTAAACTAATGAAAATATTTTTTTAATTATTGCTTTCTACTTTAGTCTCTAATATATTTCATAGCTCATTACATTATAGGATATTAAATTCCGTTCTTTGCAAATTCACTGCTAGATGGTTCCTCGTATGTGGATTAAAAATGTAATTAAAATTAATCTATTAGTTGATAATTAAGTTCTGAAAATATTGAAACATTGTATTGTCATCGGGAACACACAAACATGCGAAATTTCGGATCTATAGTTTCAAAAATTGAACGAAAAATCGATTACAAAATTTCATCTCTACAAACATCAAATAAGCCAAGTTAAATAGAAGCGTGTAGAAATAACTTGCTCTTCTGAAGTAAAAACTCTGTAAAAATAACTTGTTCTTCTAAAGTAAAAAATTCTGCAAAAGTGATTTCTAATGAAAATCATCTTCCTACTTGCGTAAATGAACCTAGTGACACATATTTGCTTGAAACACTCCGTTCGCCTCCTATCGAAATGGCGGATGATGAGCGAAAGAATAAGTTCCTGAGTTAATGTGGATTTGTTTGCGGATATTCTGTAAAATAATCCACTTGTCAGTTTTGGTGAGAAATTATTGGAAAACATCCGATTGAGCAATTATCGCATTTCCGCAGGAGTTACTGCAGCCTTTTTCCTTTCCTGGCAATATACGTCAGTTGTACCATTTCCCCGAATACTATGGCAAATATGCTAGTTCGGCTTTTAATTATAATTATGACATAAATTACTGTTGCAAAACAGAGATAAAAGGGGTATAGAATTTACCTGTAATCGCAAACTGAAGAGGAGTTGGATCGTTAACCCTAACCCTGTTACTTCGATGTGCCTTTTCTCAAAATCTGTTATAGATTCATGTTTGAAATTTTTTATAGAAGTAAAGTACAACTTTCTCATTATACTGAAATGAGCTTTTGGTTAATTCAAAAACTTATTTTTTACAAATTTTTTTTGTGTCAAATAAAAAAGTGTTAAATTGGCCACTTCGATGTACCTTTTCTCCAAATCTGTTACAGATTCATGTTTGAAATTTTTTATACAAGTAAAGTTCATCTTTCTCATTATACTAAAATGATATTTTTAAATTCAAAAATTTATTTTTCACGAATTTTTTTGTGTCAAATAAAAAAAATGTTAAATTGGCCACTTCGATGTACCTTTTCTCAAAATCTGTTATAGGTATATGTTTGAAATTTTTTATACAAGTAAAGTACACCTTTCTCATTATACTGAAATGAGCTTTTGGTTAATTTTTAATTTTTTTATAAATTTACAAAATATTTAATTAGACATAGTGAAATTTTACCCTATTTTGACACAAAAAAAATTTGTAAAAAATAAAAGTTTTGAGGTTTTTTAAAAAAAGCCCATTTCAGTATAATGAGAAAAATGCACTTTGCTTGTATAAATAGTTTCAAATATGTATCTATAAAGGTACATCGAAGTGGCCAATTTAACATTTTTTTGTTTTGACACAAAAAAATTTGTAAAAAATAAGTTTTTGAATTTTTTAAAAAATCATTTCGGTATAATCAGAAAGATGTACTTTACTTGCATAAAAAATTTCAAATATGAATCTATAACAGATTTTGAGAAAAGGTACTTCGAAGTAACAGGGTTAGGGTTAACGGACTTAGGGTTCCAACTCCCCTGAATGCCATCAATTCCGGTTTTGCAGAAAAATGATACATTTCTTCAACTTCTGAATGACATGCGTAGTAATAGTTATTTTTATTTATTTCTGTATAATTTTGATACATTTTTACATCTCGTATATGTTTTCGTGGTATTTTTTTAAGTTTATGAAACTGAGAATAAAGTTTATTGAGATTGATGCCGAAGTTCGCCCCAAAAATATTTCCCGAAAAAGTACGCAAACATTTTCAGAATTTTATATTTTAAAAGAAATGTAATTGTTCAAAATACTGTTCAGCGACGGATTCCGAGACAACCACTTTTGGAGGATTTTACACTGGAAAGGGGTGTAAGGGAATGAATCGTATGAACGCGTTTCCGGAGTTCTTTGTTAGATCACGCTCAGTAAAATGTATTGTTTAGTAATGTATTCGGAAACCCTCCGCGCTTTTGCGCATGCACCGGGCGGAGTTATTTTCATCAAAATAGGGGGAAAGTGAAGAATGGAAGGGCGATGTTCTTTACTGGGCGTGATCTAACAAGAACTCCGGAAACACGCTCATGAAGCTCATTGCCTGGCTCCCCCCCTTTCCGGTGTAAGAATCGTCCTGAGCAATGGTATCTTATTCCATTCTTCTTTCCCCTGTTTTGGTGAAGATAACTCTGCCGGCGCCACATGCGCAAAGCTGGAGTGTTTCCAGATCCGTTGCTAAAACAATCACAGCCAGTGGCGAATACAAGTTCGGTTCGGGGGGGTTGAGGTCATAAAAATTTTGCATCGTAGTGACGAATGTCAAACTTCATGGCTTATGTAAACCAAAACACTTTAACTTTACACGCTTTCCTCTCCTGACAATAAAAATAATAAAGAACACTACAATACTTTCGGTAATTTAATAAAAAATACAATGAAATAGCTGGCCAAAAAATGTTTTCGACCGCGCCAACGCTACAAGTGCGAGTGGAATGACTAGAAAAGTAGGAAAATTTTCGAACCTGTCAAGCCAGAAAGCAATGTTGTCACGATTTTATTACTATTCTTTTTAAATGAAAATTAAGATCAAACAGTTGTAGTGATTTTAAATTAAATCAAGAATTTTGGTTCAGCTCTGGGGGGGGGGGCCGCAGCCCAATAGCCCCTCCCCTGGATTCGCCACTGAATACAGCTAATATAATATGCTAATACGGAAAATTTTTCAAAACATTATGTGATGAATCATATCAAGTACACTAAATCATTGATTTTTGGATGCAGAGAATCATTGATTCTAGGAGGAACTAAACAAGTACAGCCAAGTCTTGAAACAGTCAATCGTACTAAAGTCGTCTCCCTCCTGTCAGGCTGTGGAGATCTTTCCCTTGGGAAGGTACGAAATGACAAAGAAGGGTGAAAAAAATGTCAAACATAAAACTATTTGATAAAGGTATTATAGAAATCGAAATAACAAAAGATGCATTCTGTTAACCCTCTAAGCCAGACATGGGCAAACTACGGCCCGCGGGCCAATTCCGTCCCGCCGGAAGGTTTTATCCGGCCCGCGGATAGAATTTTAATTTGCCGGTCCGACGGAAATTAAAAGAAAATATGATTTATATATTATATATCCATCTACTTTGTTTTAAATTTTTTTTCTTCCTTTTTTTCAAAGGACTGATGATCTTTTTCTTTCTTTATTTTTGTTCTACAAAACATAAATCGACGGAAATAGCAAGCGCAGACAGTGTTGGCGCCAGTGCGTGTGCCTTTCGCTCGCGCCCTCTGGTTCTAATGTTCTTTTTTATTTGATGGCATTTCCGGTTTCATTTCTGTTGAAAATCAATCTGTTCTTCTCATTCAACCATATCGCAACGATGTGTTTCTGTACATTACTCGCAGTGCATATTCTATAGAAGCTATCAATAAACAGACAGCTTTCAATCGGTAAAGTGTTAAAAGCGGAAGTTCTTTGTTAGTTATAGCTGTAGACTGGCGCCAACAAGCGTTATCTCTTTCTCGGGGAGCAGACATATGGAAATCCAATATAGGTGAATTAGACCTCACATGTGACAGGCTGCGCATTTTAAGCTCCAGCCAGCGGCTATTTTTTTTGGCGCGAGTTTTAATATTATTGATTGCGTATGGAAAGATTGCGGACATATAGCATCATTGTGAATAGTGGTGAAAGTATTAAAAGTTTAGCGTAGCTAGTGCTTGTTTGGGTTATTCGTAAAATATTTCAACCCCAAAATGGCTACTAAAAAACGTAAATTTGATTCAGAGTTCCGTGCTTTTAATGATGAATGGACCTGGAAATATTTTTTTACAGTTGTTAAAGATAAACCTGTGTGTCTCATCTGCAATGAAGCTGTAGCAGTCTTCAAAGAATATAACATTTCCCGTCATTTCACAACTAAGCATAAGAATTTCAATTACGAAGCAATGTCCGAATATGAAAGAAAACAAAATGTAGAAAGTCTTTGTAAAAAATTATCAGGCCGACAAAATTTTTTCAAGAAGGTAAACACTATCCAAGAAGCAGCTACACATGCAAGTTATATTGTAGCATACAATATTGCTAAAAATAACAAAGCTCTCAGTGATGGGGAGTTCGTTAAACAATGCATGCTCCAAGTTTGTGATGTTTTATGTCCAGACAAGAAAAATAATTTTCAGACTGTAAGCTTATCTCGAAAAACGGTGACTTCTATTATCGAAGCCATCGATAAAAAGTTGACATCACAATTAGAGTCAAAGATTGGCCAGTTTAAATTTTGCTCCATAGCTATGAATGAAAGCACTGATATAAATGATACTGCTCAATTAGTATTATTTATAAGAGGTGTTGATGAGAACTTTGAAATTACCGAGGAACTGGCGTGCATGCGTTCTTTAAAGGGAACTACAGAGGGATGTGATATTTTTCGTGAATTTTAGGAAGGGCCTTTAACTTTGAAAGTGCCTATAACAAATATATGTAATATTACGACCGATGGAGCACCAAATATGACAGGAAAAAATCTGGATTTCTTGGACTCTTTAATCAAAACTATACCGGGAACAATGTTGTTTTTCTACATTGTGTTATACATCAAGATGCTCTGTGTAAATCTGCATTGAATATGAAACCCGTGCTTGATGCAGTCGTGAAGCTTGTAAATACTATTCGATCTCGTGGGCTTACTCACAAGCAATTTCGAGATTTTCTTCAGTCCGTGCAATCTGAATACTCTGATGTACTGTATTACACGAAAGTAAGGTGGCTTAGTGCAGGATGTGTTTTCGAGCGAGTTTGGCAGCTGAAAGACGACATTGTGTCGTTCTTCCATGAGAAACAATGTTCTGCGGAGTGCGAAATGTTAGAAGATACAGAATGGCTTTCGGACTTTGCATTTTTCACAGATCTTCTTTATCATATGAACAACTTGAATGTCAAGATGCAAGGGGAAAATCAATTTATCGACGATATCTGGGCCCATCTCAAAGCTTTTAAACTAAAACTTAATCTGTTTGCTGGGCAGCTAGCTAAGAACGACTTGTCTGATTTCTCGAGGTTAAATTCAATACCCTCAGTAAATGAAGAGAAGCTTAAGAATTATGAAGATGGCTTGAAAAAACTGCATTTTGAGTTCGAACGCAGATTTCAAGATTTCAGTGCCATTCAAACAGAATTGGATATTTTTACCATACCTTTCAACGTAAATTGTGAAGCAGTGAGGTCAGATTTGCAGCTTGAATTAATTGAGTTGCAATCTAACAATCATCTCAAGCAGTCGTTTCTAAATATGCCAAAGTTAGAGTTTTACAAATCATTATCGAAAGTAAGTTTCCCAAATTTAATATCTCACGCCGAGAATATCAGTGCTATGTTTGCTTCATCTTATATATGTGAACAAGTGTTTTCAACTATGAACCTTAGAAAGAATTATTTCAGAAGTAGACTGACTGATGAGCATTTAGCCTCGTTCCTTAGAATCAGTACATCTCACTTCGAACCTCAATATAAGGAACTTTTAAAAATGAAATCGCAATTTCATTCATCTCATTAACATATTTAAATTATAATACTTGTATATTGCTTTTAAAATTTTAGAAAAATTTATCTTGGCCCGCCAAACTTTTTTTTTTTTCGATTTTTTGCCCGCGACCGAAAAAGTTTGCCCATCCCTGCTCTAAGCGTTTTGCACATATTTTTTCGTTTCTCATATTGAGTTCAAAATCAGATAACTCGTGTTTATATGTAAAATTTCTTGTACTATTATTTATAAAATATTCTTAAAATTTCAGAGACTTCATTAAACGCAATTATCTATACTTATAAAAGGCAATGTGTGTGCCTGCGTGCGATGTCCAGACGAATCTATCGCACTTACAAACTTGAAATTTGGCACACAGGTAGTCTTAACGGTGACTCAATGCACCTCGAAGCTTGAATTTTAAAATTTAATCTAGAAAATTTTTTATTTAATGTTTTGTGTTGGTTTGGGTGCTTTTTCGCACATTTTTGGCCGATCCACGAGAAATAATCATCGGGAAAAAACAATCGATGCACCATCAAAAAGAGCAAACAATTATCGTTTTAGTGACATTTGTTTTGAAAGTCTAACATAATTTCCTGAATTTTGAGAAATTTTTAAATAATAGTCAGTTTTCGAATGAAATGTTAAGATTTCAAAATCAAATGACTCCATCTCACGTTCTAATTTCCTTATATTTTTGAAAAGTTTCGAGCTAATAAATAAAACCGTTCTCCTTCACTTAAAACAAGAACGGTTAAAATACCAATTTAAGTCGATTTTTAATTAATTTTTTAGTTGATGGGGTCAGAGAAATTTTTCAGAAGGAATCGGAATACGGAAATCCCGTTCAATCCAAGTGCGCGCCATCTGGCGGAAAAAAATTAGAGCTATGGCTTTATTTGGCATCCTGCCATGAATGAGGGTAGGTACGGGAATATGATGAATTACTTTTATTGCTTTAGTTTGAATGAATTATTAAACCGTTTAAACAGGATTAGGTAAATGTTTTTTTTTCTCCTTTTGGTTATTTTTTCTTTGTGCGCGTCTGTCTGTTATGTTCTGATCAATTTCGCCTTACACTTCAAGCTCATGATAGACAATTTTTTAATCTGGGGGGGGGGGAGGATCGCGTTCTGATTTATATGTTTTATACTTTTGATTTGTTTGTAAAGTTTATTAAAAAGCACATGTTGTTTAAGTTGCTTCTTGCTGTTTATTAATGACTTTCACGTTGCAATTTTTCAATATAGTTTTGGATTAACGTACTCTGTACTGTTTCCCTACTGCTCAAATGTCATAATCGCGAAGCAAAATAAGCAGGAAAATCAATAATGTTCTATCTTCTGTTTTGATTTTGTTTTCAAAACTTTTTCGTATCATTATGAACGGTTTTTTTTTTTAATTTGTTGAAATCCCGATTCCACGGGCAACGCCGTGCGGGTACTGCTAGTCCACTTATAAAGTAAATATTTAAGACTTTAAAGCAAGTAGATCAAAGAAGCTAACCGCTTAGAGGGTTAAAGGGGAAAAAATCTTGTCAACAAGCCAGAAGGCGATGATTTCTGTTTGTCTGGAGATATAAGAAAGGGAAAAATTCGCTCCCTCTCTTCCGTTTCCTTCTTTGATTTCACAAAGGTTAAATCTATTCAGATGAAAGAGGGTGAAAGAGATTTCAACGGATGAGAGCTTCTAACGCATATCAGAAGCATAAGTTAAAAAACAGTCGAAGTTAGGGGTTGAATATCATTTTTCGGCCCCTTACTTCTAATGTATTGCTGTTATCGAAAAACTTTAATACAAGAGTTGTTCGTAATGACAGCGGCGGCGAGTAAGGCCGGCAGTCGCCCCCCCCTCCTACTTTTTCCGGGGAAAATTAAATTTTTATTTCTTTTTAGCTGTTTAAAACTAGGAATCATAAAAAAGAAATAACGCCCGGGAAAGCAAGCCAATTTTGTAACTAAATTTTAAAATTTTGTTATCTACTCCCTATACTCCCAGGTATTTTAGGATGTCAGTAAATATTTCGTCCCCTCTCTTTTTTTCTCCCAATTGCCGCCACTGCGTAATGATGAGGCGATAATTCCCTTTATTTGAGTTATCTTTTCATCTGCAATCGTAAGGGAGTTATGGGGAAATTTCAACCCCTGCCTCCCACCACCACCATTTCCACTCCCTCCGAGCAGGATGCCCTAACTACGAACTCAGACGAGATTTACATCCTCTCTACAACATATCGTCAGGAACTTGCCGGTTCAAATCCAATCAAAATTCCTCTAGTTATCGTATCCACAAAATAGCATACGCAAAGCGTTATAAATATACATACACTTTTAATTAATGGGGGGGGGGGGCGCCGATCATGATGGGAGAAAATGCGCAAAAATTTTCCCCATGTCGTGTTTTGAGACCCATTGCAATAGGTAATATTCCTGTAAGAAATCTACCTAATACAATATCAATCTTAAAAATTGCTAAAACCAAAACAGTTCTGATATTAATTGTTTTAAATTTCCAAATTCATTAGATAGAGGCAGTGGCGAATCCAGGATTCGGGCCGGGGGGGGGGCTGAGATGATAGAAATTTTGTATAGTAGTGACGAATGTCAAACCTCATGGCTTATGTAAACCAAAACACTTTAACTTTACAGACTTTTTTCACCTGACAATAAGAATCCTAAATAAAACTACAATACTTTCGATAATTTAATAAAAAATACAATGAAATAACTAGCCAAAAAATGTCTTCGACCGCGTCAACGTCACAAGTACAAGCAGAACGAATAGAAAAGTAGGAAAATTTTCGAGCCTGTCAAGCCAGAAAGCAATGTTGTCACGATTTTATTATCTTTTTAAAAACATTAAAATTAAGAACAAACAATTGTAGTGATTTTAAATAAAATCAAAAATTTTGGTTTAGCTCTAGGGGGCTGCAGCCCGATAGCCCCCCTGGATTCACCACTGGATAGAGATCAAAATTCAATAAAAACTAATGGAAGCGGGTAGTTAATTGTTAAAATGGAAAGCTAGATCCAGAATACTAAAAAGTTCAGAACTGTTAACGGGTAATTTTGAAAAGCTTAAAAAATGGTAACAGTTTTAATCATCCATTCTAAATATATGGAACTATTTCGAAAAAATAATAATAATAAAAAAGAAATCAAGAAAAATTTAGAAAATTCATCAAAATGAGGCGATTTAATTACTTTGATATTTTCACTCCAAATCTTTTTGTTTTTTTAGTCCATCATAGCCCACATAACACTTTCGCACTCGTTGCCCTTGCGTGATATGTAGATTTAGATTTTTCTTATATTGCATCCCCTTCACAAAGAAAGTTCAGCCTCGAATATACGCTGTCAAAGGAAGGTAAATATTTATACCTCGAATACTTTCCAGAGAATGAATCAGCCCGTATGGATTTTTTTCTGAGAACTCTTATCCATTTCAGACAAGAGTTAAATATAATAAGAGGTCATGCCATTTTCTCACGCGACACCTGTTATTTCAGTACGAAAGTAAGTGCGTTTTCCACGCAATTAATCGCTTATTCCTAGAGCGAGAAACCATGGAAACAGAAGGGTTCTTTTTTTTATTTCCTTATTAAGAAAAGCCTATTATAGACCATAAAAGATTACAATGGCTCTTTCTTCTTAGGTTTATTTTTTCATTCAGCTTGATTTGTTTTTTCAGTGTCCACTAACACGGTACACAACACAGCTAGGCTTTGAGTTAAAAGCAGGGAAGTTTAGGTCGCAGATTTTTGCTCGGTTTTTGAGCAGCATAGAATTTTATAGGCTTTTAGCAATATTTTGTTTTTGAAATGTCCTTTTAATTAACGCCCGTTCAACGACGATGTCCTCTTTTTACCTTCTTGTATACTAATTATAGAAAAAGACAGTACTCAGGAGTAGCGTTAGGCAGTTTGCCCGACGAGGGGGGGGGTACGATTTGCCCGCCGGGGGTACGCCCTGCTAAACTGAGGGGCCCCATCGGGGGGACACCGCGAGCACGCGGAAGAGAGGCTGCCGTATAAGTAAGCTGGCTCTCGTCAACCCGATGACACATTACTGTGGTGGGGCTCTTCGGGCCCACTCCGATGACAGGTCGTACTCCGGAAAGACGGGGAGTTGCTGCATGGGCACCTCGAAATGAGGGCTATTGTGCAGGAACCTCAGTGCCTGACGCTGTCGTGGTGGCCGGTCATTCAACGTACCCGAATGCCTTGTAGCAGGTCGGGATGATGACTTAGTGTGTGTGTACACTGAGGGGGGGGGCGAGTGTAATGAAATTCGTCTCATATTTTAGCCAGATTATTATCTATCATCTAGTTGCATACCCCGTACAAAAATTTTCCCCGACGGGGTACAAAAATTTCCCCTGACCGGGGGGGGGCCCTGCCCACACACAGTCCCCCCCACTGGAGCCACCCCTGACAGTACTGTAATCGTCAAAAAATTTCGACATCGAGATTTTGAAGAATCTTGCGTTTCCTTTTTTGACTTGAAGTAGAAATTCTTTTCACTAATTAATTCTAATTAAAATTTAATTTTTCCAATTATTTTTCTTGCATTCCTAGAGCCGCTGTGGCCTAGTGGTAAGGTCTCGGCTTCGGGGCCGGAGGGTTTCAGGGTCGAAACCCGACTCCACTGAAGATCCGCCGTGTACAGGGCCTAATGCACATACGTAGTGGCCAAACGGTGGTATGGAAGCTTGGAGATGGCGGTGCCAGCCCAGGCGTCGTCCTCGTCATCTGACCGCTGCTCAAAATTGTGAGGTCCTTTAAAATTGTGAGGTTCTTTATCTTCCGCCGTCACGGCTCACTAGTTTCAAGGAATGAATCTCTCGATCGAACATCAACATCGATTTTACATGCATGATTAAGCGTGAAAATGTTTCTCTTTAATTTTTTTTGTGAGTCCGGAATGAGCACGTATAATCCGCAAACCGGATAATCCGTTCAAGGATAATCGAGAGTATACTGTATAATAAAAATAACAGCAAAACATTTTGTAAAAACATTACTTAAAAAGAATCCATCCTTCTTGTTTTGTTCCCAGGGAAAAGATTAATAACTTTTATGTAGATGTGTGGCATTTTGAAAAATTTTTCTAAAGTTGAAATCATTGTAAATGCATGTAATCCCCATCTTGATACTAAAGATTCTCTGAAAATATTTATTCTTTTTGATATTGTAAATTATAACTGAGGTCTTGACGTGGTCATAGAAATTGCCAAGATGAAAATATCAATTTATTTTGTTATATCTATCAGCAGGTGAGCTGTGATATTTTTAAACGTGAATATACTCATTGATATTCTTTAAGAAGTTGTATGTCCTTCAAGATGCCTTTGCTTTACTCTAAATCTGAGCTTAAGCTATGGGTCTCGATCCATAATAATGGTATCGCGAAAGTCTTCACAGCTCCCTCTTTCAGATGTTTCAACATTTGAAGGCAAAAATTGTTGCAAAAATTTACGACTTATTTTAAATTTAAGGCAAATTTTTAAGATATCTGTACTTATAAAATACAATGTTTGTGTGTGTGTGTCTGCGATGTACAGACGAATCTATCGCACTCACAGCCATGAAATTTGGCACACAGGTAGTCGTAATGGTGACTGAATGCAGCTCGAAGCCGGAATTTTAAAATTTAATCTCGAAAATTTTTTATTTAATATTTTGTGTTGTTTTGGGTGATTTTTCGCACTCATTTCTCAATAGCATGGCATGGAATAATTGTATGAAAAAAAAACAGTTACACCATCGGAAAGGACAAATGATTTCCTTTCTAATGAAGTCTGTTTCGTACGTCTAACGTAATTTACTAAATTTTTGAAAAATAGTCACTTTTATGGTAATTTTTAATAAGGATTCCTTCAAATTCCCGCATCTGACGTTCCAACATCTCTATAATTTTAATTTTTTTTCAGATTATAACTGGAATGTTTCTGTCGGATTTAAAACAAGAACGGTTAAAATATCTTTTTTTTTTCCTTTTTTTTAAATTAATTTTTCCTTTATCAGTTCAAACAGGTTTTTTTGCTAGCGAGATTTAACAGCGAGAGTTTCTCCGAACGATCCTAGAATGCATTGTTGCAGTTTCATTGGCAGGTGTGCGACCTTCCTCGCGGCAGGTGACATCATATGCTTTCATTCCCAGCATGCATTTCTACAATCCGATTCCTTCCGGCAGGTAACATCCTTATATCCGGTCGAGAGGAAAACGCGGGAAAATCAGTTATGTCTATAATCTTTTGTTCTGATTCTGTTTTCAAAACTTTTTCGTGTTATTGTGGACTTTCCCCGCCCCCCCCCCATGTTGTTGAAGTCCTGATTCCACGGGTAAAAACGTGCGAGTACTGATAGTTTATCATAAATAAACATTTTGCTTTTTTTATTTATTTTAAAATTTCGGGTCGGTAAACATTTCCGCTTATAAAAAAAATAGCGAACTGGAAAATTTCTCGCAGAACAATGGAAGGAAGGAAACAGTGCTTGCGTAGAACTGTATGGGAGACGGTGCCTCTTTTTTTCTCTCTTTTTTTGCTGTTGTTGTTGTTGCCAGATTCTTGAATCTCCAAAGAGTGCCCCTTTATACTTTTTGCTTTAATGATTGAATTCCATATAAACAAAATGACCCAAGACTGGCTATGTAAACACTTATACTGAATGGCTACTTTCAAATAAAGGAAAGCTATTCCATATTAGCCAAGTCCCCTTAAGGAAGGTGTGCTTCATATTCCTAGTTATTTAGCTATAACTTTTAATGAATTACTGATAACTGAATAATTTTGGTTGCATTATGTTATTGATTAAATTAACTTTCGACAAATGTAATTTTGTGCTATTTATTAGAAAAGCAATAATTTTTTGAGCCATCAAACCTCAAAAATTCAGTTTCTCCGAAAGTTTCCTTAATTTTGGCCATTAATGTAGAGAGCCCGCATTAAAGTCCAGAAAATACGGTAACTTCAGCTTAAGCTGTGAAGATCAAAGAATCGTTCCGAATTCTTGTTGATGATATCAACACAAATATGTTAAATGTTTTTTACTTAACCCCGGCTGTGTCTTTCTCGAGGGGGGCTTATTATGTGTTTGCACAAAATACGAAAATCATGCTACGCATTGCTAATATAATAGCCCAGATCTGTCTCTCGGTAACACTCTGACGTCACCAACAATAAAACTAGCGCCATAGCACTGCGAAACGTTAAACAGCATTATTTCATTGTTAGAGAACCTAAATTTCAGTAATTTTAAATTTAAAAGAGTAATTGTCGATCTAATTTCAAATTTAATAGCTCTAAAATAGTGAAATAAAATTTTCTATCGATTGATATAAAATTTATCTCGCTATGATGAATAGTTCCCGAGAAATTTTAAATTATATTAATCCTATATTTCAAATTAATTTCCGTTTTTAATAGAAAGTAGTAAATTACGTCAGTGGTATATCATGCGCGTGATATAGTTTGGACGTTTCTGATTATTTATTGCAATCGTGATGATATAATTTGATAATATTTTTGGCAATGTTCTACAAGCAGAGAAGTGCTTTGTTTTGATTAGAATTACAAAAAAGAATTCCTTTGAACTTTCGACTTGCGTTTGACAAGCTGAGAATTTCATGGTTATTGGATTATAAAAAAATTGTTAAACAACGAAAAATACTTCATACGGAATGTTGTTTACCAAGAGGTTTTTTGAATAAAGAACTATGTAAATAATACGTAAATAAAAAAAATATTTCCTGTCATAAAACATATGTTTATTTTATTTGTTTTCAATTAATGTTAAACATTTCTCTCACATATATATATCTATTTAACCACGTCAAATTTGACGGGAAATCTCTCGAATGAAGAGGCAATTTGCACCCGTCATACCATGACGGTTGATTTTCTAGTTATATAAGAATGGCACAAAAATATGACTAATCCATTGCTTTGTTTACGAAAGAGGAAATTAAATCAAACATTTTAGATATTTCCCAAAACAAAAGCCTGTAATCATTTTTATTATCATCAGTATAATTCCTATCGTGGATATTTTTCTAATGGAGGTTCTGGGGATAGCCACGCTATTGCGAAGTGTAGGTGCTAGAAGATAATGAAATAGTAGTTATGAAAGCTCTGTGATAGCGGAGAAAGTGACGGAAGGGGATACGCAGCTATCTTTTTTTATTGATTAGATCGAAAAAGTCTCTGTATTTGTCAGTTTCGACAGCACTTTACGATAGCAGCAAGCCAATATTTCAGTCACGTTTTTCAGGCGAACGCAGTAAACGACTTTGTGCCACACACAAAATGATTGATTGCAAGAATAATTAATTATAAGGCCACAATGTTTTCCGCTTCTTTTTATCTTTTTCTGATGTATTTCTGTTTATCATATTAAGCATTTTATTGATTTTTTTTATAAAGTTCTTTTTTATAAAACTACAAATTCTTCATACTGAATACTACCGAATACATTACTCATCATAGGATAATAAGTTTTGAGATTTATAACTTAAATCCATCGAATAAACTAAATCGAACTCCGCAGTGTGCGCCAATACCCAACCAGCGGGATGGTTCTCCCCTAAACTTTCTCGTATATTTCCCCAGAAAGGTGCTATTTCTCCTCCCCCCAAGTGGATAAAAAAATTCGAATCTACTGTTACCCAGAATCCAATGACTATAAGAAGGTTTTCCATTATAGTGATTAAAAAATATCTAGGTAAAGAATCAAATTCAAAGAGATGCGTACCGATTTTCCGCTCTTGCCGTCTCAAGGACAAACTGATGTAATTCGCTCCATAGCCTTCGCGTGCACAGAAGATTGCTTCCAGGACGCATGCGCGTGGAGATTACTTTTGAAAAGAATCCGTCAGTTATACAGACCAACAGACAGTCAACCCTTTGCCGGATTTGACCCAAAATTTTATACGGACATACATTCATGACGATAAAACCGTGTACCAAATTTTATACATCTAGCTATTCAAGTTTTTGAGTTATAGTGTTCACATGACAGCGGACATACAAACAGACAGACTTCCCGTGGACGGATTTTGTCCAAAATTTGATAGAAACCTACAAATTATGTTTAAAGACCACATACCAAATTTCATCCCCGTAGCTCTAATAGTTTTCGAGTTATCGTGTTCACAGACAGACACACAGACAGATATAATTCTAAAATTGTGTTTTTCGGACTCAGGGAGGTCTAAAACGTGGAGATTCGTCAAAATCTCGAGTTCGAATTTTTTTTGACGACTACAATACTTTCTCTTTGTATACTTCGTATACGAGCAAGTAAAAACCTGACATCATAAGAGATCACATTCAATCACAATTCAAGCAGTGGCGAATCCAGGATTCGGGTCTGGAGGGGGCTGAGGTCATAAAAATTTTGTATCGTAGTGACGAATGTCAAACCTCATAGCTTATATAAACCAAAACACTTTAACTTTACAAGCTTTCCTCTCCT
The DNA here is from genome assembly GCA_013235015.1 of Araneus ventricosus. Lineage (NCBI taxonomy): Eukaryota > Metazoa > Arthropoda > Arachnida > Araneae > Araneidae > Araneus > Araneus ventricosus. Next base: position 20,420 of record BGPR01015524.1, read on the forward strand.
GACAATAAGAATAATAAAGAACACTACAATACTTTCGATAATTTAATAAAAAATACAATGAAATAACTGGCCAAAAAATGTTTTCGGCCGCGCCAACGCTACAAGTGCAAGTGGTATGACTACAAAAGTAGGAAAATTTTCGAGCCTGTCAAGTCAGAAAGCAATGTTGTCACGATTTTATTACTATTTTTTAAAACGAAAATTATTATCAAACAGTTGTAGTGATTTTAAATTAAATCAAGAATTTTGGTTTAGCTCTGGGGGGGGGGGGGGCTGCGGCCAGTGCTCCCCTCCCTGGATTCTCACTGACTTCAAGTAAATATTTATATAGCAGAGATACCAAATTATTGCAATTTCGGCGCTAATTATTCGGTATTTCCCCCTATTACGTCATCAAAGTGAGAAGTTTCTCAATTGCTCTGTTCTACTCGGAGTGATTGTACGCGAGCTCTAGTTAAAGAAAATTCGTTTTAAGGCATTTAATCCTTATCTGATTCTTGTTTTTTCTGTCAATATGAAAGAAGAAGGTCTGCATTTGATATTTCATATCGTTTCAGCTTTATTCCATATATTATTTTGCGTGAAAGTTGGAGCAATATTAGGCTTAAAAAAATTGACAATTTTTTCTTTAAATATTTAATATTTTGGACTGCATCTGTACGTTGAAATTTCTGTTGGATAATAAATTATTGACCTTTGAGACAAAGTCAAAATAGATTTCAGCTGCGTTTATGCGTGGTCTAATTTGCAATTTAACTTCCTTTTCAGTCTCTCAGCTAGTTCTGCTCAAAAGATGTCTCTACCAAAAAACAAAAACAAGCTATTCTTCAGCGAAATATACGAAGGAAGAATTCATACAGCATATTGTAATGAAATACAGTACAACATAATGTTCAGAGGAGATAAATAACGAAATTAAACGAAAAAGTCATTCATTTTAGATAAGTCTAAAGAAAAGATGGTTGAGAAGTTAACGCCACAAAAATGTTTTTTGTTTAATAATGAGAAGTGGTTCTCATATTGTTTTCGTGTAATTTATTTTAAGATTCGATGTTATTCATATGACATTTATATTATACTCATGAAATTCTTTCAATTTTTAACCATCGAGAGATGCATTGGTATTTATCCCCTGGAGTTTATATTAAAAATAGGCAAACATTTGAAATGTTTGAAATAAAAAAATACCTATCACAGACTTTACTTAAATTCAATAATCATTATTTGTAAACTGTTTCCTTCATTTGGCAAAATTTTCTAGAGATTTTTTTAATATTTTTTCAGCTGTTGTCAGCTTTTGCGTAGATTGCGACAGATTCCTCCATAGAGAACAATGGAAAAGAATTTTAAAAAATTGTCACAAATCAAGAAATATCCAACGGAATTTTATGAAATTTCATGGGAGGTAATTTTTGAGCCTTTATTGCCTTTGTATCCTTAAATATCAAAATACATAATTTTTTGTATTAAAATGATATTTTTATGGTTAAGGGGAAAAGAACCACTCTGTAATAAAAAAGGAAAAGGAGAATTCTTTTACCCATCGAATATCTGCTTTGTGGTGACATCAAACTGAAGCATCATGAAAAAAAGAGAGGAAATGAAAAAAAATGTAACCCTCGCCTGATTTATTTAGGCTGAACGCTTGCCTTGGAGCATCAACTTGGCCGAGATGATACGAGTCGAGACAACCAATTTCGCAAGAATGTTTCAGGGTCGTTTGAATTTCGGTAATTAGCGCTCTTTTTCGCAGTGTGATGTCTAACTCTTCTTATCATGAGAGTTCTTACTTAAGTCGTTTTAATATTATCTATAGACAGATGCCTGAAAGTAAGCGCGTTGATAGAGTATTTCCTGCAGTCGGTGTAGACCAGTGTTTACCAAAATTTTATGTGCGATGCTCAACCTAAGCGTTTCTAAAATTCTTATGCCCACTATGTAACGTATAAATAATTTCCAGTGTACAAAAATTGAATTGTTCACTCCAGAAACTTAAATGATAGGTTTTAGGAAGAAATCACTAAGATATTGTTGAGAAACACAGTAAGTTAATTTTCAAAACATGTACATATAATGGAGAACTGACATTCAGGTATGAAGTAATTTTTCGTAATTTCATCTTTTTTTTTTGCAAAGGCTGCGGGGATTAGAAACTTATTTTATAAATATTTTTGAAAATTATTCAGCGAGTAGATCGTAAGGAGATATATGCCGTTTCGATCTGACAATTGTATAACTTATACTAGTTAAATCACAGTAGATGGTTGCTTTTAAACTCTGGACGAGTCCATTTTCGAATTGCCCCCTTTGGAAATCAAATTGCCCCGTGTGGGGCGCGGGTCCCACGTTGGGAAACACTGGTGTAGAAGGTACCACAATTGGAAGTCACCAATGGATGCCCTTATATCGTTTATTTTTTGTAAGATTTTTGTTTATTTTTTGTAAGATTTTTGCATGTTTTTGTTTGTTTTTTAAAAGATTTTTTGCATGTTTTCGTTTTATATTTTGTAAGATTTTTTGTATGTTTTTGTTTTATTTTTTGTGAGATTTTTTGTATGTTTTTTATATTTTTTAAAAAAATGTTTGTGTGTTTTTGTTTATTTTTTGTAAGATTTTGAATACCGCGAAAAGTAAGTGTGTGTGTGATGAGGGGGAATTATTTTTGGGTTTTAAACAAACAGAATGTTTCTGAAAAATTTGTAAATTGTTTTTTTTAATTCCTCGGATTCGAAGTACAGAAAGAAAAAATAATGTAATTATCGAAAATTTCGATCTACATTTTGGTGAAATTCCGCTGACCTCCCTGAGTCCGAGAGAAAACAATTTTTGAATGTAGGCTATCTGTCTGACTGTCACCACGACAGTTAAAAAAAGGAAAAGCTACGTAGATGAAATATGGTATACGGCCATTACCACTCCACGTAACGCAAATCCATCCACAACCTGTCACTCCGGTCCTCGACCCCCGCCTTCTCCGATTTATTCGGAGAACCACGCACTCCAAGTCTCTCCCCCCCCCCAACACAAACGCATACCTACTCTCCACGATGTTGATTTATGGTAGGCAGTCCAAGTGGAGTGGAGGATATCGGGACAGGTTGGATATGCAACCTTCCGCTCCACACCGCATCAATTCTGACTGGGTTTCCACATTGACGACCGGTTTTGGCGTGGAGCGGTCGTGAATGCCCAGTTTTATTTCAAAGAGATTTAATTTGACACTTCAACTTACATTAATAATATTAACTTACATTGACCTTCTGAATGTGTAATTTTTTAAATCACTATTTAGATGCAAAGTTTGCAAATGTGTTCAAATACCGTTGAGCCAAGAGAGTTGTTATTTATACGCAAAACTTTATTTGTATAATAAAGTTTTAAAAAGATCCAGCTCCACAAAAGTACTTAGTAAACACATAACCAGTGAAAATCTCAGGATGCGGCAGAAAATATACTTGCTCCCAACCCGTGGAAATCGCGGGATACGCAGTCAGAGGGTTAGGAAGCAAACAATGGAAAGTGTTGGTGTTTTTTGTTTCAGAGTTAGGTTGTTATCTTGTTTATTTTCACTAACAATGTTTCTAGTTGAATTAATTGACATTATAATGTATAATAATAAAATATTAAAACGTGCGAATATTGGTTTTAAATTTTTTCTAATTCGTAAAAATAATTATTAATAAATTATTAAAATAATAAATAAAATGATATTTTATACAAAAGAGGAGATGTCTTTATGCTAAAAAACCGCGAGTATAGGGTAATAATTCGCAGTTAATAATAACTATTAATAAAATCAATGATTTAAATAATAAATAAAATATTATTTTATACAAAATAAAAGAAGATTATTTTGTGCGGAAAAATTAAAATGCCGCCACAAGAGTAGAGTGAAAATAACTTTCGGAAGGTTCATTCCTCACAAAAATACAATAGTTATGGAAAATCCAGCTAAATAAATAAGAACTAATTTGAATCAAGTTATAATAATTTATCTTAAGATGTTTCTCTACTTCTTGTAAAGAATTTTTCATAAACTCTTAGACTGTTGAAGAGGAGGGGGAATGTCATACAATAATTAGGATTTCAACTTATTTCAGAAGCCTTCTCGGAAATCTCCACAACTTTCTTGCTCTCTGGGAATGCCGGCGCTTTAGGGGCTGTTCAAATATTACGTAAGCACCTAGGGGGGGAAGGGGTTTGCGATTTGCTTATTTTTGCTGACAAGGGAGGAGAGGGGATACGAGTGATGCTTATGTAAGACATTAAAATCGCTTTATTTTCGAAAATCTCTTGTAATTTGTAAAAATAATTTAATTAAAAAATTAATTTTGAAAAAAAAAATTGGCAAAAGAAAATTAAACTTGATTTTTTTTTCAATCATGTTCTGAGGTCAAGCATTTTAACCACACAAGAAAAACATAAACGATAGATAAGATGAATATTCATTGAACACAATGGTAACAGTATCTTTTCTTAATAATAGGAGAAGAACATAGCTGGAGGTGACAGCTCATAATAATGTTTGGTGCATGAGGCTTATTTCTGAGAACTTGCTACTATTTCCAATGATGAGATTCGAATTTTGAATGAAAGGGACCAATATGTTGTATTGTGTCAATGCGAGTTTCCAAGCAAGCACAAATAAACATGTTACAACAAACTTGAAACTCATTGAATATTTCGTGTATAAAAAAATATACTCTTAGACAGGTTTGAAGTTACATCTTCTTAGTATGTACTAAAGAAACAAAACAATGTCATTGAAAGGGGAAATAAAATAAAATAACGAATATTCTCAACTCGCAAATCCTTCGTAGACATTAAGTCTGCTAATCACTTGACGTCTTTTTTTCCCCCTTGGGTTCTCATATTTTTTAACAATAATAGTTCATTTTTTTTCTTTTTCGTTTCTGCTATGGGATGTTTTTTTCACTAATCAATTTCGTAGCTGTTAATATCCGATTAGAGTTAAGTGGATAATTGTTTTGATGATCTTTTTTTATTATTTGGGAAACGAAGATGAAAAATGTTTTTGTGCTAATATTTTCTTTCTATTATGCGTTGTTTTTCTTCGATGTTGCTTAATAATAATATTGCTTTTCTTCGATCTTTTCTGATCTTAATGATGTTGTTTTCCTTCGACAACATTATGCACAATTTTTCGTAATTCTTCCGCCAATTTGTTCCGAAACCAAACTAATCGCCTCACACCCCTCTCTGAAGTGGTTGAACCTCGTAACCATAGTGTTCGACAGCTCTACTGTCTGGTGTCTCGGGAGTTTTTAAAACCGCACAGTACATAAAACAAGTCAAATCGGAATTTTGTATTCATTTCGAGATATATTGCATAAAATTTTTTGTGAAAGTTTCAAAAAGTCTTCATCAGATAAACTTTTGAAGGATATTCAATGTAAAACTAAGTATAAAAATTCTTCTAAATATGATAAAAAGCTAGAGGAGTTAGTGTTAAAAAGAGCTGAGGAAGAACTGCGAAAGGCAACCAAAAAGAAATCAGTTTTCGTGATTATTTTATAAAGGTAATTATAATCAATTTATTCTTAAAATTTTAAGCATATTTTATCATAAGTTTAAATTTATAATTAACTTGGTATGAAATAATTTTACTTATTCTTGTTAATATTCGCTACATTTATTAAAACATGTAGAGTATACTGACATTGTAATATGTAATAAAGTGTTAAAATTAACATCTTTCTATAATTTAATGGATAAATTATCTTTGATAATGCAATCTTAAAGTGAAAGTATTCTTCAATTTTCAAAAGTAATAAGCTAGGAAATTAAGTGGTTCGAATACGACTTTGCGTTTTGAATAAAATATTAAATAACAACTAACAATAATAGATTATGAAAATACTTTAAAAATGAATCATTCACCAATATAAGATTTAATTTTTTCACTTCTTATGTTTTAGATTTTAAAAAATTTACATATTGTAAGGATTGTCACCTTTCAAATTTATGTAGTTACAATAGTGTAATTGACAGTTATAAAAGTGTCTTGAGCTTTATTGGAAAAGAAAGTTTTAATTTACTTTTATATAACAACTTACGTTTTTGGTATAAAAGTGATTACTACAAGTTTAGTCCTTTTGTCACATGCTTAAAAAGTATAGGGGCAATTGTGAAAAATTAACGAAGAAGAAGTTTATCAAGATTCCTTCCGAGAAGAAACCGATGAAGTAGTAACAGATGGGGGAAGCAATATAATAACAAATATGGAAAAATGGTTTGAGCAACCTTGGTCAGCATCTGAATAGATGATGGGCATGTGTAAAATTAAATTTAAAATATAGTTCTATATTAATTATTTTCTTATTAGTCATTTTTCTTGTTAGTCTTTTAAAACTGTGATAAACTAAAAAATTTTCTTAAACAAAATTGTAAGGAAATTAAACATACATTTTTTTTCATTTTAAGCCGAGTTAGAGTTTTTTATTTGAATTAAGTCCTAAAACTTCTAAAATTAGATTATTACTGTTATACGTTTTTTAAAAAAAAAGAGTGGGGGGTTGCAGTTTGCTTACGCAATTATAAGAGGGGGGTTTACGATTTGCTTATTTTTGCTGACAAGGGGGAGGAGGTCTAAAATTACCAAAAACATGCTTACTTAATATTTGAACGGCCCCTTAAAAAGCGATATGTTCCAGTTGAAATACCAAAATGAGCGCGTGAACAGCTTCTTAATAGAGATCGAATGCTTCATGGTTGCAGGAATCTGTGGAATCTAATTTGAATAATTGAAATAGTGAACTATGAAATGATCGCTTGTAAAGCGCTTACGAAAGAAAATTCGATTCAGATATTCTTTCCCTTCGTTTAACCCTTTTTAGTACTTTTAAACTTTTTAATTGGATTTTAAAGGCTTTTTACTTTCTCGTATACGAAGAGAAAGTATTGTAATCGTCAAAAAATTCGAACTCCAGGTTTTGACGAATCTCCATGGTTTAGACCTCCCCGAGTCCGAAAAACACAATTTTGGAATTATGTCTGTCTGTGTGTCTGTGAACACGATAACTCGAAAACTATTAGAGCTAGAGGGATGAAATTTGGTATGTGATCTTTACACATCATTTGTAGGTTTCTATCAAATTTTGAACAAAATCCGTGCAAGGTAAGTCTGTCTGTCTGTCCGCGGTCATGTGAACACTATAACTTAAAAACTTGAATAGCTAGATGGATAAAAATTTGGAACACAGTTTTATCATCATGAATGTAGGTCCGTATAAAGGTTTGGACCAAATCCGTCGAAGGGTTGATGGTCTGTCGGAGTGTATAATCGCATACCTGTAAAAATTAGATCTCCTCAACCCTTTGGCTTAGGTAAATAAAAATTGGTATGACGGCTGATAACATTAATTATAGATCTGTGCCCAAATTTCGTTTCAATCGGTTTAAAAAAAGGCGTTTAAATTTCATATTCAATTTTTTTACTTGCGTACTGGAAGCAATTTCTGCGCATGCGTAAGCTATTCAGCGATAGCGAACGAACTTTATTTTCTCTTGTTTTCTACTCGCGCGCGCCCTCGCATTAGCGGAGCTTCCTAGAGTGTGATAGAAAATAAATATTGCTAAGTTTTAATACATACTCATCTCTTTGTATATGATTTTTCACCTAAATATTTTACAATCACTATAATCTACAATGAAAAGCCTTCTGATAGTCATTGCATTCTGGGTTACAGTAGGTTCGAATTTTTTATACAAGCAGGGGAGGGAAAATGACAAATTTTTAAAATGTATACGAGAAAGTTTAGGGGAGGCCACTCCCGCTGGTTACTTTCTCTTATACGAAGTACACAAAGAGAAAGTATTGTAATATTCAAAAAATTCGAACTGGAGATTTTGACGAATCTCCACGATTGAGACTTCCCTGAGCCCGAAAAACAATTTTGGAATTATGTCTGTCTGTGTGTCTATGAACACGATAACTTAAAAACTATTAAAGCTACAGGGATGAAATTTGGTATGTGGTCTTAACGCATAATTTGTAGGTTTCTATCAAATTTTGGACAAAATCCGTCTACGGAAAATCTGTATGTCCGTGTTAATGTGAACGCGATAACTCACAAACTTAAACAGTTAGGTGGATAAAATTTGGTACACATTTTTATCATCAGGAATATATGTTTGTATCAAATTTAATTTATTTATTATCAAGAATGTAGGTCCGTAGCGAATTTTGGGCCGAATCCGTCAAAGGGTTGACTGTCTGTCTGTATAATCACATACTTTTGAACGCAATAACTTCTTTAAAAAATTACTTTGATAAATGAAATTTGGTATGTGACCTTCTTACCATAATGGTAGATTTGTGTCCAATTTTTGTGTCAATCGGTTAAAAAAAGGCGTCCAAATTGCAAATTTCGTTCTCTTTGTATTACAACCAGCCCTATTGGTAATCACGCCGGCTTCTAATTCCACTTCCGCTCTGGTCGACCTTCGGAAGTCGTGGTATGACGTTTCGCTTATTCCCCCCCCGCTGCGTTAGGGGTTCCTTTTCGTTTTATTGCTTTTTAGCTTATTTTTTCTCTACGTGTGTTAGGAGTATACGAGAAAGTTTAGGGGAGACCACTCCGGCTGGTTTAATTTTATAGTGGCATGAAAATGATTTTTATGCGACAATACGTTCTAAAGGTATTGCGGAAAAACATTAAATTTTAGATTAACTTTAACTAATTAAAAATCCAATTTAAATTTTGGAAACCATTTATTGCTGAGCGCTTTCTACCCAAGAAATAACTTCGATCACAATTTGGTGGCTCTAGGTCCAAGGTCAACCCTGAAAGTCGTTCTGATCGAGTTTTACATGATGTAATCTACACTTGTGCGCCAACCTAAAAACATCATCATGTCAATAAAATCCAGTTTTACATCAGAGTTGTGTAATCTTCCATTTAAATAAAAAATAAATTTTAGAAAATAAAATTTCCCGAATTTCTCCTTCATATTTAAAATTTTGTTTAACTTCGACGTGTTATCTCCGCAGGACTTACGTTCTAACATCAAAGTGGAATCACTACAGCATATGATAGAAGGCTTTGCAACATAAATAAAATCATTTGCAGCAATTCAAAATCAAATTTATAACTTAACGCAGAAGCAACATTTAAACTAAAAAAATGAAAATATTTGGAAAACATTTCACAAAAATGCGCTATCATTCGGATATCGTCAATTCAATATCGTGTGCAGGAAAAAAAAAATTCGACGTGAGGCTGTCTCTGCGAAACGGCGGCTGGGATTGAGGGGCGTAGACTTACCTACCTTACTCAACTGTGACTTTCTGTGACTAAAGTAGCTCTATGTGACTATTACCTCTATTGACTACACTGAATATTAGTCTAGTGTGACCATGTGACTCTATCTATCTAAAGTTCTTCGTGATTTCCACCAACTTTGCAACTCAACTGAGACTAAACATTAATTAAAAATTCTAAAATTATTTTTGTAATCTTCAATGTCTACGTTTCTTTGTTAAATGAAACTAAAACCAACTCTTTATGTTATTTGGTTGCGGAGCTAAAAGCGTTTAACTGTAGCACGAAATTCGACGTAATTCAACAACACTTGAGTAATATTTCGTGCGATAGATGAATGAATTGCCTTAGTCTGCGTGCGCGCGCATCGGTCGCTGTGACGTCATCAAACTTTTTCGCGATTTTTATCAACTTTGCAGCTCGACTTTGACTAAATCGTACTTCCAAATTCTAAAATCCTTTTTGCTATCTTCAATGTCCACCTTTCTCCGTTAAATGAAACTGAAACTCTCATGTTACAACAACTCTCTATTTTATTTGGTTGCGAAGTTATAAGCATTTAAAAATACCGCAAAAAGCGTCATAATTTTTTCCTTTCCCGACACACCATTAGACCACTATGGAGAGACGTAAGCTTACGTCAAAAACAGCAAATATTTGGAAAACATTTCGTAAAAATGCGCTATCATTAGGATATCGTCACTACAACACAATGATTTATTCATATTTCGTGATGTGCAAAGAAAACTTATTTTTAATCATTAGTTTATGTTTAGATTGAATTGCACTGTAACCCAGCAAAATGCCCTGCTGCGTATACGTACAATGAAAAGCATTGCAGGAGATTGGCAGTAACAGATGTCATCCAGATGAAATGTCACTCAGAATGCTAAGACAGATAAGCATGATCCAAAGCCATCTTCTGAAATGATACACGCAAAATGAAAGAAAAAGAAATTCAAAGCAATAAAAGGTTACATTATCTGGCAAAAGATAGAGAAAAAAATTGAGTGGAATATTACGATTAGAAAAGGTTAACAACTATCTTCTTATCATGGATGATTCATCCAACCAAACGCAAAAAACTTTATGTTAAAATTTGTTGTTGTTCGCGGTCATTATCTCATTATCAATTGTCTTTGTTTTGGCCAGGTGGGAAGATTGCAGAAATATTTTCATACTACGTTTATCAAGGGTGAAAAAGGATCTATCAGTCAGTTTTTATAGAGGAAAACAACCTTTTATCATTCGAATTCAGTAGTTCTCATCTTTCACACAGTGGTGGTCTTTCACACACTTTCGCTTACCCCTTTCAACTGCAACTGTAACCTACGTAACATTTGAGCACACAGAGATTTTATGAACAAAAATTAGAAGAATGTGTGCCAAACATTACCAACTTAAAAACCAGCGGGAGTGGTCTCCCCTAAACTTTCTTGTATATTCCCTAACACATGTAGAGAAAAATAAGCTAAAAGGCAGTAAAACGAACGAGCGCCCCTAATGCAGTGGAGAAAAAAGAAGCGAAACATCATACCACGAGTTTCCGAAGGTCGTGTTTTGACGCAGCAAAGCGGAAAGAGAATCAGAAGGCGGCGTGATTACTCAATAGGGCTACGTAAGGATAAAGAAAACCAAATTTGCAATTTGAACGCTTTTTTTAACCGATTGACATAAAAATTGGACACAAATCTACAATTAAGGTTAGAAAGTCACTTACAAAATTTCATTTTTCGAAGTAATTTTGTTAAGAAGTTATTGCGTTCAAAAGTATGCGATTATACAGATCGATAGACAGTCAACGGATTCGGCCCAAAATTTGCTAGGGACCAACATTCTTGATAAAAAAAACTGCGTACCAATGTTATCTATCTAGCGTTTTAAGTTTTTTAGTTATCGTGTTCTCATGAACACAGACAGACAGACAGATTACCCGTGGACGGATTTATTCCAAAATTTGATAGAAACCTACAAATTATGTATAAAGATCATATACCAAATTGCATCTATCTAGCTCTAATAGTTTTTCGAATTATCTTGTTCACAGACGGACAGACAGACATAATTGCAAATTTGTGTTTTCAGGACTCAGGGAGGTCTAAAACGTGGAGATTCTTCAAAACATCGAGCTCTAATTTTTTGACGATTACAATACTTTCTCTTTATATGCTTCGTATACGAGAAGGTAATTAACCCTCCAATTGGCCGAACCGCCTTTCTCCGTTTTCCATATTCTGCTTAATAGCAGATTATTCTTATTTATATGCAGATACAGTGGCGTAGTGAGGGTAAGTGGTATCCAAGTCATAATATGATTTTTTCGTGCCCCCCCCCCCCGTTCATCATCAGTGGCTTAACTTGATAAACGGAGCCCGGAGCATGGTATTTTTTCTCCTCCTTATCGTATATAACTTTAAAAAGTTACATAAACACATTAACGTTTTGTCACCAGAATCAGTGGCGCAGGGGGGAGTAAGTGGGAGGGGGGGGGGGAAGTGGCGCCAGGAAAATAATGAATGAATTTTAAAATCCCAGTCGCCTTTATTGGCTTAAACCATCGAATTTTTATGCCCCTCATCATATTTTGCTTTAAAATTCGCATAAACGCAGTAATGTTTTGTCTCCATGGCTCCATTTGTTCCCAAACAGCACATATTAGCGATTATAGTCTGTCACAATTCGTGTTGCCAATGGGTAGAAAGCTGCGTGAAGTCACTTCTCTGATGGATGATGTAATACGCATCTCAACTCAATTGAGGACTACAAAAAGAGTTCCGTTAAATTGAACAGCTTTTGTTTTAAATACATATTTTAATTGCTCAGAATATCGATTACTGGTGTTTAAAACTAAATTTTGTTATTTTAAATTATCATATTATCAGGATCATATTCAAAGTTATTGGCATTGTTGTTATTCACCTGGTAAATTCCTCCGTATTGTCAACTTGGGCAACCAATGACCTTGAAAAGTAATAGGGTAGCGACTTATGACAAAAGAAATGGATAACCCGAAGAGTAGGGTAGCCACGAAATAGCGGATGGAAAATCAGGATGCTCATTCTCGACAAATTTGGAATAGAGCAAGAGGGGTCTAGTTTCCGAACACCCCAATGATGGACTTGTTGCATGATGAACGCTATAAGGGGCTGTCCATAAATGATGTCACACTTTACTTTCAATATTTTTGACCCCCCCTTTGTCACAAAGTGTCACATTTTACCATACCCCTCCCCCTATATAACATAAACATATACTTGCAGTTCAGGAACAAAGCACTATGTTATAGGTCATATATCAAATTTTACTTTTAAATTTTAACTATGTGTTTTAATGACATTTGTGAGCATAGCAATAATAATGATTATATTCGTACTTATTTTGTTTGAAATTAGATTAAGGTTTACAACAGAAAACATAATTATTATACAATAGTAATAAAATATTAATATAAAAGAGCAATTGAAAACAGTAGTATTTTGGAATTTGATATATTTTGCTTTAAATCTTATCTTTACTTTATGAACACAAAATACTTTTAAACAGATTGAATTAAAAAAAAAAACGCTCAATAAGATCAACCTGTTTGTGCCACTACCAGTTCTACCACTCACCCAGGTGGGGCGAAGTATCTTTTGTTGGACATTTCAAGGGTGCGACGGGGGAAGGTTTTCTTCTAATGGTGAAAAATTTTGCTACTAACATGTTCTCAGAACCTACCCTGAATGAATTTTTCGAAAAGAAGGGAATATAAGAGAGAAAAAAATCACGTGAAAGTTGTTTCAGCCCCGTTTAAAAAAATACCCCCAAATTCTGGTAATTTCAAAATAACTTCAAAATTTAATCTGCTGATTTTAAATGTTTTTATTTTAACCAAAATGTGTGATGTCACACTTCTTGTTATCCCCTCCCACCCCCTTATCACAAACTGCCACAATTTTACGAACCCTCTCCCCCCCTCCAAGCGTGACATCATTCGTGGATGGACCCTAATGAGGAATGTTTTGCAGAGGTACTGTGTGCCTGATCATATCTTTACCATGTTGTCTTAACCAGAATTTTTATTTGGTGACAAGTGATTGATAGATTCCAACTCCAGAAAGTCAATTTATGGACATATTAGCAGAAAGATACTGTACAAAACATTGCATGTTGAGCTACTTAGGATATGTATTCTAAGGCCATTACTATTATATTTCTTAATCTGTAAAGGATTTGAAGTAAACACTCTATAAACAACGGCAACTGCTTTCCGTGAGAAAAAAATATATGTTTCCTACGTTATTATTCTTTCTTTTCTCATTCTTAAAAGTTTCACCTTTAATTTCATATGTTTTTTCAACATGTTTGAGAGCAGATACATTTCACCAAACAAAAAAAGTATATATAAATTAAACTCAATTTTAATTTTTATGAGATCATTTTCATTTTTAAAATAGCTTAATAAATATCTCTATGTAAAATGAGATATATGTACGTTTCAAAAAATGTATTCTTATATATAGCCTGCAATGTATCACATTGCTTTAAAATCGAATTTTTGGGACGTAAATAAATACTGTGTAAAAAAAAACAGATTCAATTTTTTTTAAATCATTATTTATTGGGAATCCAATACCTAATAGAAAAAAAATCACAATGCTTTTTTTACAAATTGTTTTAATATATTTATTCTATGCACTTCGATGGCGAAACCTACACGTTTATCTTTTAGATTTCGATGTATAATACATTTGAAGTATTACTTTCATTTTGAATTTTTTTAGAAATTAATTTAAAACCACAGCTAATTGTTTACTTCTATTTTGACCAATTTATTTAAGGAGAAAGCTTATTAGAACATATTTTTGTGAATTTAGCCGTCGGAGTACGATTGGTTTGCTATATTAGTGAAAATGAATTATAAAAATGTCATAGGAGATCTAATATACGACTAATTTTTTTTGTTTCTTTGCTTTTGCCAGGCTTTTGCATAGTAAAACAACAGTCTATTGATTTGCTTCCGATATAACCAATATTTTTCTTTGAAAGATCAGAAAAATTTTCATGATATTTAGTTAAAAAAAGAAAGCTGTTTTAAGAATTTGTAACCTATAATATAATATATTGCACAAAACGATGAACAATTTGTATTTCTTCAGATGAATTTAATATATAAGAAAAATCTTTATATGGCAGAAATATTTTAAACCTTGGTGAATTTATACCAAGATTTATAGTATATTAAACATATTAGTTTATTTTGAATTTTATTTTCTTAATAGTTGTCAAATAATATTCGAAAAAATTCTTATGACACATTATATTCAATCCAAGATCTAAGACGTCAAAAGTATAGCTACCATGGCAATAATATATATTTAGCTTTTATATGTTGTCAATTTATTCTGTTTAAAGAATACCCTTGTCTTTTCCATCACTGAAAGAAAATAATTTGTTTTTAAATTTAGAAATCAAAGGTTTTAAAATAACAAAAAATTTTCTTCTAAATTTACATTTAAATACGTTTGAAAAATCGTGTTAATAATAAAATAATTTTCTTTATGAATGTAAGTTTAAATAATCATTTTCAATATTGTCGACATCTTTAAATGGAAATATATTCGGTCATTCAAAAGTACTATTTCTGTAATTACAAAGAGACTAATATAAATTCTTCCCAGGAAAACAAATTTTAAACGAAATATAAAAATCTTTTAAAAAATTTGTGCAATTGTTATTCGATTGCCACTTTCAAATCTAAAATTTAGCATTGCCGAGCTGTTATTGGTTCTTCTTCAAGCATAGGCGGCTCGTCCGGGGGGGCAAGGGGGGCAACTGCCCCCTCACTTGCAAAAGTAAAGGGGCCTTGCCCCCTCACTTTTCAAAGTCCAAAATTAACGATCCATCGAAAAATGGATCCCAAGCTGAAGCTTTGCTGAATAATATCGAAAGTTTCCAATTCATTTTTTGTCTACTTCTGATCCAAAGAGTTTTGGAAACTACAGATACGCTTTCAAAAGCTTTGCAATCAAAATCGCTAATTTTTTTAATAGTTAAAGAACTGGTTAATGCAACAAAAGAATGTTTGCATGAATTCCGAAGTGAAGATTTTTTTGAAAAGTTGTGATATATGTTAACGATTTATATGATATATGTTATTTGTGAAGTAAAATCGTTAACTTCTCCAAAACTTCCACGCTCTAGAAAGGTCTCTTCGGAAATAGGCGGCAGTTCCTTCAGCATGTCACAAAGTGTTAAATCGTTCTATTAAACGTAAATTGCTTTTCCAGTTATAGATGCTGCTTTAAACACAAACGAAAGGTTCAAAGAAAATGAGCTGGATATTTTTCAATCTCTAAAAGATGTAACATGTTCCAATTCATCAAAGATCATAAAAATTGCATCAGTTCAAAAAGTCTCTGAAACATATGATCTTGATATGGAAAAAAATAAAGGGGGAGATACAAATTTTTCAGAAAATGTACAAAAAATACATCGACTCTTTGCCAGAAATATCCACGGAGATAACAGAACTGAGGAAAAGATGCAATTTTCTTGTTGAATGCACTCTGTGATATGCATATTTCCATACTTGACAAAACTAATCCGAATTCTCCTTGTGATACCTGTCTCAACTGCATCATGTGCGAGAAGTTTTTCATGCTTAAGATCTTTAAAATCATACCTTAGAAATAGTATGTGTCAAGAGAGGCTTTCTGCACTTGCTGTTTTGAAGATCGAAAATACTGTAGATATTGACTTTACTAAGGTAATAGAACAATTTGCGAAAAACAAAAATCGCAGGCTGTCTT
>BGPR01015525.1:0-20882 GCA_013235015.1 Araneus ventricosus
GAACAAAATATTTATGAAAATCAATAAATAAAACATTTTATATAGATTCTTGACAGACACATTTTGGAAAGTTTGCAAATATGCTCGTTTATTATAATTTTCGGATTTATTCTGTCGTGAGGAAATGCTGGATTTTAAATAATGGAAGTTGTGGATATATTCCAATGAATTAAACTATTGCGAATTGTAATCATATTTATTTATGAAATAACGTATTTGAGGATTTTAAAATTTGATAATGGAAAGATTTTGTTTTTGAACATATTCAACTAATTGCATTTGGTTAAAAACCATTTTCAGAATCTTATAAATTCAATGATGTATTTATTTTTGAGGAAATTGGTAAAAGAAGCAATTTTTACAGAACTATAACGATATATTTACGAAAGCATCAAATAGGATTTAATTTTATAGCAGATACGGGAAAACTGATGTTATATTTGAAATCAAATACGCTCTTCGAGTATTGAATATGGTAAAAAAAATATGAGTGATTGATTTTAACAAGTTTTTCCATACAAAAAAATCTTCTCATGCGTAACATTGAGCATTCAACAAATATGCATTACATTTTTTTTATGGAAAATATGCGTTCACCTATTTCGTTTGCCCAATAATTAATTTAATATAGAATACCAAAAAACCTTCCGACATAAAAAGCTTTATTGACACTGACACTACGGATTTTTTTTAAAATAAGCGTTCTGACTGTTAAAGTCAAAAAGCTTAGGATGATTGGAAGAAAAAAGCAACCCAAACACCCATAGCATTTATGACTCTCCTTTCCGCTTTTAACCCTCTAACTGGCGATTTTTTTCACTTTCTCGTATACGAAGTATACAAAGAGAAATAATTGTTTACTTTCTCGTATACGAAGTATACAAAGAGAAATAATTGTTTACTTTCTCGTATACGAAGTATACAAAGAGAAAGTATTGTAATCGTCCAAAAATTCGAACTCGAGATTTTGACGAATCTCCACGTTTTAGACATCCCTGAGTACGAAAAACACAATTTTGGAATTATGTCTGTCCGTGAACACGATAACTCGAAAACTATCAAAGCTACGATGATGAAATTTGTGATCTTGACACATAATTTGTAGGTTTCTATCAAATTTTGGACAAAATCCGTCAAAGGGAAGTCTGTCTGTCTGTATCCGAAGTCATGTGAACACTCTAACTCAAAAACTTGAATAGCTAGATGGATAAAATTTGGTACACAGTTTTATCGTCATGATTGTAGGTGCGTATAAAATTTTGGACCAAATCCGTCGAAGGGTTGATGGTCTGTCGGACTGTATAATCGCATACTTGTAAAAATTATATCTCCTAAGCCCTTTGGCTTAGATAAATAAAAATTAGTAAGACGGTTGTTAATATAAATTATAGATCTGTGCCCAAATTTCAAAAAGGCGTTCAAATTGCATAATTAACTTTTCTAATCCGATTCTCCATGCGCATACGTACTGGTAGCAATATCTGTGCACGCGGAAGCTATGGAACGAATTACGTCACTTTGTGCTTGAACCGGCAAGAGTGGAAGATTCGTTTTAATCGGTACGCATCCCTTTGAATTTGATTCTTTACCTAAATATTTTACAATCACTATAATCTACAATGAAAAACCTTCTGATAGTCATTGGACTCTGGGTTACAGTAGGTTCGAATTTTTTTTATGTACGCGGGGGGAGGGGAAACAGAAACTTTTGGGGGAAGTTTGGGGGAGACCACTCCCGCTGGTTTAAATCCCTATTTACAGGGTGTTTCAAAATGGACTGAGGGTTTTCAAAATGTTATTACAAGAAAACGGTGACAGATATTAAAGTCATTCTTGCGGTATATAAATATGCGAAGTCAGGATTTTTTGACGTAGTCTTACGTCTCTCCATAGTGGTCTAATGGTATGTCGGGAAAGGAAAAATTTATGACGCTTTTCGCGCTAAAGTTAAACGCTTATAGCTCCGGAACTAAATAACATAGAGAGTTGGTTTTAGTTTCATTTAACAAGGAACGGTGGACATTGAAGATGGAGAAAAAAATTTTAGAATTTGGCAATAAGGTTTAGTCATAGTCGAGCTGCAAAGTTGGTGAAAATCACGAAACATTTTGATGACGTCACAGAGTCCGATGCGCGCGCACACAGACTAAGGCAATTCATTCATCGATCGCGCTAAATATTACTTAAGAATTGTTGAATTACGTCGAACTTTGTGCTAAAGTTAAGCGCTTCTAGCTCCACAATCATATAACATAGGAAGTTGGTCTTAGTTTCATTTAACGGGGAAAGGTGGACATTAAAGATTGCAAAAAGAATTTTAAAATTTGAAATTACGGTTTAGTCACAGTCGAGTTGCAGTGTTGGTGGAAATCACGAAGAACTTTACATAGATAGAGTCATATAGTCACACTAGACTAATAGTCACCATAGACTACAGAGTTAATAGTCACATACAGCTACTTTAGTCACAGAAAGTCACTGTTAAGTAAGGTAGATAAGTCTACGCCCCTCAATCCCAGTAGCCGTTTCGCAGAGACAGCCTTCCGTCGATTTCTTTTAGTTCACTTTGTTTTGTAGCACAAAATTTCACCTACAGATGGCGCTGCAGCATCATATGAGACATGCGCTGAGGCCGGTGAGTCCTCCGGATCTCATTCCATGCGATTTCTTCTTGTGGGACCACTTGAAGGATGCAATGCACCGAAAAATCCTACCACAATTTTCGACCTGGTGTAGCCCGTCTGTGATGAAAGCGAACTATTCCAATAAAGACTTTGGAGAATGCCCCCTCTATTTTAGTACTTCGTCTGAGACATGTGGTTGTAGAGGACGGTAGACATTTCGAGAACATTGTCATGTAATTTCCATGCGTTTTCCAATGATTGACAGACTGGATGCACAAGGCCATCTGTTGGTGACATTTTGTACTACAAAACAAAGTGAACTAAAGAAAAAGTTGATTTCGCAGATTTGCATTCCACAAGAATGATTTTAATATCTGTCACCGTTTTCTTGTAATCCCATTTTGTAGTAAACCATCAGTCTATTTTGGAACACTCTGTAGATGTAAAGTTCCATACATGTTCAAATACCGTTGAACCAAGCGAATTGTTATTTCTATGCAAAGCGTCATTACAGTAGAATTCTAATAACCTTGACCGTATCCTGTCCGAATTAAACGAAATTAGCCTTAAAATGCACGTAATATTAGTTTAAGATGGGTAAAACTACACTGTAAAAAAAATCCCGTAAAATTTACGGTTTTAAACCGGCAGCTGGGTTGGTTGTGCAAAACCGTAAAAGTTACGAAGTAAATCCGTAGGCACAACGGTTTTTTACCGTATGAGATCAAGTTTTCTCGTTAAAAATTAAATCATCGAAGTAAGTGACGTCATCGACTGAGTTGAGTTGTTTTCTCCTTCTGTTCGAGTTGAGTTGAAACGTGCTGATGTGTATTATCGATTAGGAATATTAATTAATCAAGGTTTTATTATTAATTTCAATTAATCTAATTTTTAATTGAACTTACTTGGACGATTTCGATGCAAGATGGTGTCAAAACTTCGAACTCCTCCGAGCCGGGGATCGAAACCGCGTTCATAGAAACAAAAGGCAGTCGCTTTAACCACTAGACCACAGGAGACTTCAGAAAGTGAAGTAAAAATAATCTATTTGAGTTTTAAAGTCACTATAGCTCTAGTGGCGCCACCTAGTGGTGTAAAAATCAACTATTGCCAGAACACGTGTTTTAAGGTTAGCTTTCATGAGTGACAACAGGTTACTGCAACATGTGTAAACAATAGCGGAGATGGAACCCTATTAAAAACATGAAATGAATGCAATAAAATTACATTTAAGAAAAGGGAAAGTTATCATACGGAAAGCAATACCGTATGACGAAAAATAGAATTTGAACTGACGGTTTTAAACCGTTTATGGCTGGAGCGGAAAACGGGGAAAAACCGTTTTGTCAACAAAACAGCTTTAAACCGTCAAATATACGGAAAAAGTCCGGAAAAAAACGGATATTTTTTACAGTGTATAAAAATCAATGTTTTTTCTCATAAGTACATGCAACTTTCCTACAGTTGAATCTTATCTTTAATACTACTGTATACCTAGACCTAATTCGTTAACCTACTAAATTATGTAGGATTAAGGGAACATACGACTCTTAAACCTCTAGAAAATGGTGGAAAACTGTCAAATTCGATATATTATATTTCTGAAACAACGCAATTCACAAACTAACTTTTTTTTCTAGAAAAATATCTGTTCTTTCTCTTACAGTACACACATTTTTAAACATTCATATTTGTATGTATTTATTTGAGAGAGTAATAAATATGGGTATAATTTCTGAGACAAAATGAGATAGTCACCTTGCGTGGATGATTACCAATAAAATATTTATCAAAACACAATACTTTGGGTATCTAAGTAATCCAAACAGTCTGTTTAAGAAACTGAACCACAATTTATTGACAATTAAATTTAATTTCTATTTTGTATACCAATTGAAAATAAAAATGTTAAAAATAGTTAAAATTTCACATTTTCTAACCCCCCAAAACACTTCTTTGGAGAAATATGTAGGAAAATGTGGTCCAATTTGTAGATCATAGAAAAATACATATTTGGTAAAACTTTTATGTAAAAATATTCAATAGTTCTTGAGATATCGTTCGCGGAATATAAAAACAAGTAATATATATAAAAAAATTAAGTCAATTCCTACTTAGGTCAGCGATCTACACGCTTCGTGACTGACGGTATTTATTCCTAAATTTATATCCTGCTAAATATCTTATATAAGGGAAATTATTTTCTCCCATTTAAAACTAAAATTAATTAATTAAATTTAATTAATGAATTAATATTTGAAAAACTGTATTAACATCAAGTGTCATCTACTACAAGTATTAAAAAATGTATTTGAACTTGAGTGGATGAATAAAAAGTATTTTATTAACGATTGAAAATTTGAACAAGATATATAAATAAATATATATAGGTAGAGTGTGAACTAATAGTAGGAATTGAAGAAAAAAAAACTTCGCAACGCAGCAGCCAGTTATGACAATCAACTAACTAATTAAGAAGCAATCAAACAAAAAAAATCATGCTTTATTAAAAATTAAAACACCTGATAAAATAAATAAAATGGAAAAAATGGAAGAGAACTCGAATGACGAACTTTTTCAAAGTGCCCTCGCCATCGGACTTCTAATATGGATAAATTTTCTATCAAGGGAATAACTAAATAATCAAATAATATTCCTTATATGGCCTGAATTTATCCAACAACTGAAATAAAGGAAAAATCCTTCTAAATAAGAAAAAACTTTATAAAGTCTTTTTTTAACATATGCAATAGAGAGAATAAAGAAAGTAATCAACATTACCCTCTGACAAAAATACATGAAAAAATGACGCCTTCGTGAACATACCAGAAAACAAAGGATATTAGGTCTAGAAGCTGGCAAACGTAACTCCATCTATTGAGAAAAGTTCGAACCAAACGACTCAAGGCGACATATGCTTTCTTTCATATAAAATTAAAATTAATTAATTAAATTTAATTAATGAATTAATATTTGAAAATACTGTATTAACATCAAGTGTCATCCACTACAAGTTAAAAAAATGTATTTGAACTTGAGTGGATGAATAAAAAGTATTTTATTAACGATTGAAAATTTGAACAAGATATATAAATAAATTATATAGGGAGAGTGTGAACTAAGAGTAGGAATTGAAAAAACACATTTTGAGATATAGTGCTTTAAAGATATGGCCACATTCAATGTTTACGTTGAAATGCTGATATATTTTCCTTCATAACTTTCATAATTATAGTAATTTTTGAAAGTGGATTGTTTTAGATTGTTCAGAAAAGACAGGGAAATAATATGTATGTTTTTCATAAAATCGAACATTTTCGAGGTTTAAGATTCGTTTGTCCCCTTAACATAACAAAACATCTTTCTGCATAATTAAAATACGTACTTCGAATATAAGTATTTTTTCAAAATCCCGTCCGGATTAACTGAATGTCCAGATCAGCGGGGTCCGGATTAGCCGGACTCTATGATGCTATAATAAAATTCAACTCTATAATAGTACAAAGGAAGCGCATCACCATACGAAAATCGCAGGATGCAGCAGAAAATAGGCTTACTTCCTACCCGAGGAAATCGCGGGATAAACAATCAGAAGGTTAATGCAGCAGTCAACAAGGGCCTGTTTAAAAGCCAATTTTTGTATTGTTACAAACATGGGAAGTCGCTTCCCAGCAATGCGAGTCTTATGGTTGGGAAGAGAGTGTTACAGGGGTAAGTATGAGATGATCGACAGCAGCTCCGTCTGGACCTCTGACTTTGGCGACAAACTTGGTGACCATCTTGGCGACTTGGCGAGAAATTTGGCGACGAAGTATGGGATCTCAAAGGTGCTGGAATCTTCTCGATATCTCTATTAGGAGATAAGATACGCCACGAATGTGCTAGACCATTCCATGTGACGTCACGGCCTGATGGGGAAACTATATAAGTAGAGCGCTTGGACGACGGGTTGTTGATCGTCTTGGAGCGCGAACGTCTTTGGAGTCTATCCTCTGTGCTAGCTAGGAAGCTGGTGAGCCGAGCGCTATTGAAAGTGTTGTTATTGTCGTTACTAGTTATTTGCTGACTGTTTGTGTTGCTAAATATCAAAGTGCTGAACTGTTATTACCTGTGAATTGTTGTCTGTTTACGTTGGTAATCTGTGCAAGAACTATTGTTTCCTGTTACCTGTGCTACGTGTCTTCCTGCCTATTTGTTGCAAAATGCAACAATGAAAGAACTTTTTGCGGTTCAGCAACCCCCCAGATGGCACCACCTATCGACTACTGGTCAACGGACGCGTTGATCTGCGCTTGTGCAAAAAAGTTTCAGTTCGGAAAAAAACGAAATGAAGGAAGGAGCGTCGGGACTGCGATCTGGAACACGAGCCCGAACGATGATGATGCCGCAGCAGTAGGTGGATAGGCCTGGCATAAATGGTGCTGGAATCTTCGCTACAAACAACCTAACATAATGACACCCCGGGGTAAGACGTGCCGAGAACCAGGTATGTGAGTTTTTTTTGAATTGGCCAATTCGCGACTCTCGAACAACGGACTATGCACGGCAACTGTATTGCCGGTCAAGAGAAACGGACATTATAACGTACCTTGACGGACATGATAATGAGTGATGCCGTAAATGATAATGTTGGAGGCCTCATTAGTTATATTAACCAAGATTGTAGCTGTCTATATACTTGATGTATCATTCCTTAACAATAAGGTAGAACAATAAATTTGGCATTGTGCAAATATTGTACCATTCTTGGGTAACTCGGAATCTTTCAACGGCCACTTCAGGCGTCACAACGCCACATTTGATATTTAATATATTTCTTTTGCAGATTGCTGCTACAGTGAGTAACCATACATATTCTACTTGTAATATTTAGGTTATTCTGTAACACTATTTATAAATAAACCTTCATTCTCCATCATCTGGCATGTTGGACTGTTTACACCATACACCCACGGAAAGACTTTTTGCAACAATATTTACCAATAAGTTCTTCTTCCTTAATGATAACCTCAATACTGAATGTAGGCAAGAGTGAAATACACTCTTTTGTTTGGGCACCGACAGATTATATCTGTGATCACTGTAGAAAGTAAAAGCTCTCTAATAAGCAATTAGTACGAGCCGTGGCGGCTCGTCCATAAGAGCTGCAGTCCCCCCTGAAATTATTTTAAAAGATTTTGTTTTCGTTTTTATTCTAGTTGGCTTACTTTTCCACTTTGAGAATTCAGTGATCAACGAAAATGACAAAAAAGTAATAAAAAATGCAAAAGGAAGACGGAAAATCAATCAAGAAATAAGAGGGACAGACCAGAGCTGCAGGGAGTTTTGCCCCTCCTACGGATCCGAAATTAACGCAATGATCGACGTGAAGTGGGAGAAAAGCAGCCCTTTCTCTGGTTAAAATTGCATTCATTTCAGCTGCATCTTTCAAAGCTCACGATTGTCGCGGCTTCCTCATTTGGCCCTTTCTCGCTTTTTCTGAGTCGTTAAGTAGTTTTTTTAAATCCAATTCTGGAGGAGTTGTAATTTTTTTGCTTCTTTATGTTTTTTCGGGTGCTGATTATAAATCTGAGGTTTACCACCAATAATTTGTGTTGGAATTTTAGCTATAGCCAAAAGACATGAAAAAAAATCCCCCCATTTTATTTGCTTATAACTCAAAAACTATCAATTTTTAGTATATCATCCTTATATACCAAAATAATCATCACAGAATTAACTGCAACTTAGGTCTGTGCAACTTTTGCAGCACCGCTTGTTTCTGAGCTGACGAACCGCCGCTGAACACGAGGGACGTTCCGACAGCAGTAAGTTTCGTTATGCTTTTTCACAAGCAAGCTTCATTACAATCCGAAACATACAATGGCATAACAAAATTAAAACTTATGTCTATTTCTCCACTTATTCGCACCGACATCGATACGTTTGTCTTACCTTGAAATAAAGTTCAAGAAACCATCCTGATAAAAATCGGTGCCCAGTGAGCGAAGGAAGTTCATCACAGCCTATTGCACCTCTTCATTGCTTCGGAAGTGACGACCCGATAGTGCTGACTTCAATGCAGGAAAAAGGTGAATGTCTGATGGAGCAAAATTGAGGCTGTATTCCGGGTGATGCAATCACTCCCATCCCAAGCGACGAATGCGTTCTTTTGTGTCCCTTGCTGTGTGGGATCTTGCATTATCGTCCAAGGTCAAACCACTCGAGGTTTATTGCTATTCTTACAGTCTTGTGATCAGCGTGAGGTTCTTCGGCACTCTTTTCCCTGCATTGACGTCATCACTATCGGGCCGTCACTTCCGAAGCAATGAAGAGGTGCGGCAGACTGTGAGGAACTTCCTTCGCTCTCTGGGCACCGATTTTTACCAGGATGGGTTCTTGAAATTGGTTTCACGGTACGACAAGTGTATCGATGTCGGTGGCGAATATGTGGAGAAATAGCCATAAGTTTGCATTTTGTTGAGTCATTGTATGTGTAGCCGACTATCACGTCCGGGTCACCACTGTAGCCGTTTTTTAATGCGTTAAGTTACGAGAGCTATATTGTGAAAAAGATAATTTAATAACTAATAACTTAACACTAAACAAAAACTAACGAACATTAATTATTCGCAGCAAGTAAGAACATTTTTACATAGTTCTAAACGTAGAAGAAGTCATAGTTTTTACAAATCGGCTATAGCGCTACTTTAACAGAATTTAATTGCACAGCCGGCTAGATATTGTTACAAAGCTATAAAGTCGTTTCCCTGACATACTAATCTTGGCGACAAACTTGGCGACTGCGCGATAAATTTGGCGATCTTGGCGACAAATTTGGCGATCTTGGCGACGAATTTGGTGACTTGGTGGCTAAGATGGCGACTTTGGCGACAAAAGGAATTCTCTAGAAGGACCTCGAACTTTCAACCTATTTCTATCGGCTTTATGAACTTTCTGGAGATTACGTCACTTCCTACGTAATGAAGTCACCTCCTGTTGAAAAAGTATAAAAGCAAGCTCTCAAGCCAAGAAGAGTTAGTTGGATTTTGCTCAGCAAGCAAGCTGGTGGCATGAAAACCAACCCCACTATAGGCGCCTATGGGAATGTCTTTTACCACGCCAAGTTGATCATTTTACCCGCTAGGGTTTCAGTGTTTACTTTCTTGGCGCGAAACTGAGTTTTCTTCATCGTATTTTGAAAACTCTCCATCTTTATTTACAAATAACAACCAATAACAAATTATTTTCAACTTTAAGACACTCAAGAAGGTATTCATTCTTCTTTAAGTCACACACATACCCACAAAAAAACTGCAAAGTCGAAATGTTTACATCCTTATAACAGATTATATCTCTTGGTCGTCGTCGAAATAGAAAAACTTTACAAAGCATTTCCTCGCCAAAAAAGCAAAATATCGCCAAATATTGGCTTCGAAAACGCTTCCCATAGACGTCTATAGTGGGATTGGTTTTTATGCAAGCTGGTGAGCTGGCAAGAAGTCTTCGAGTGCTGTCTTGAGATTTAATGGTAATCTCTGTTGTGGATTCTCACTAGTGCTGTTTTAATACTTGTGCTACGTTTCTTATCTTAGAATCTTTGTAAATTAAAGAGCTTTACTTTTTTAAATTCTGCTTATTGGACTGCATTCACGTATACCCACAAGTCGGTTTTGTCACAATATTGATAAGCCCCACATATGTTTCGGATTGTAATGAAAGTTCCTTGTGAAAAACCTTGACGAAACTTACTTTCGGAACTTTCCCTTGTATGTCTTTTAATTCTTTAACAACGACATCAACAAGCATCTGATCGCACGATACCGCCCGAACCGTCATTATAGGGTTAAACAGAAGGAAAACGTGAGATCTTTAAAAGACAATAATACGAGGCGTGTCCGGAAAGTAAGTACCGTTTCGTTCTACCGCCACCGCAGCGCTAGTGTCGCAGTTCCGCGCATGTGCACACGTGTCTCTGGTTCATTGTCTGTCCACTGACGCCATTGCAGCCGGATTGTGTTGTGTTTACCTATGTTAGTGAGCGCTCAAAATGTTTAAGACGATTTCCGATCCCGCCGACTGTGAAGTGCGTTCTGTAATACGGTTTTTGAACGCAAAGAAAGTTAAGCCAGCTGAAATTCATCGTCAACTTGCAGAGATTTATGGTGAAAATGTAATGACTGATGGGATGGTTAGAAAGTGGGTTCGACAATTTAATGATGGACGCACCAATGTTCATGACGAAGCACGGAGTGGGCGACCTTCTGTTGTCAATGATGGGTTGGTTGTAAAAGTGAATGAGGAAATTTGTGAAAACAGACGGTTCACAGTAAGAATGCTTTTTGATGAGTTTCCACAAATTTCAAAAACTGTTTTGCATGAGATTGTCACAAATCGCTTACATTATAGCAAATTGTGTTCCCGTTGGGTTCCGAAAATGCTTACGGATGTCCACAAAACGAAGTGACTTGACAGTGCTTTGAAATTTCGTACCCGATGCAGTGAAGATGACAATGAATTCCTAAACAAAATTGTGACCGGTGATGAAACTTGGGTTTGTTCTTGAACTTGAAGCGTGATTTTAGAGGTAGGCGCTTTGACAGCGATGACGACGCAAAAAACGGTGTTCAGCAGTGGCTGTCTTCACTGGCGGCATCTTTCTTTGAAGAGGGTATGGACAAGTTGGTTTCTCGCTATGCCAAATGTCTGAACAATGGTAGTAACTATGTAGAAAAATAGTTTACGAAATTCTCTTTCATGTAAAAATAAATTTTATTTTGAAAAAACCTTTTTTTATGCGAGTTTTTCCAAAACGGTACTTACTTTCCGGACACGCCTCGTATAACAAATGTGGGGCAGCATATTCGGTCATTTTCCACTGGACACTCTGGCGTCTGTTGGGATAAAGAGGTTTAACATTTTGGTTACATACTGCATATAGTTTGCATCATTCTTTATGTAAAAGGGGAATGATCCGAACTAATTCCTTTCGAAGAATTCAAACTATAAAATATCATTTCTCCCGAGAAAAATTTTATTATGATCCGATGAAGAAGAAAAGATTTGAAATAAGATCAAGAGATAATTTACAGGAGTTTTATAAACAGAAAAGGCTGTATTGTTTTTAAAATATAAACTTAGAGGCTTATTTGCGATCCTTGCAGTTCTAAGAATTTTTCTTGGGGATTTAGGGCTGTAGAAACCCCTCTGAAAATATTTTCTTTCATTTTAACTTTATTCTTTAGTTAAATCTTCACATGAACAAGATATAGACTCTTTTTTAAAAAATATACACATATGCCGAGTTTTTTCATATAATGATGGTGACAGAGTTTGATTTTTAGTGAGATTTGATCTTCTGTAATACCATTTGTTTTTTAATATAACTTTTTTTAATAAAAAATAATGTTCTTTTTATCCAAAAGCCTTATATCCTCATTACAACACGCAATCTATTTCCATCATCGTCATTTGTTATTGTGTTCTTTTCCAGATTTTTTACCTCCGAAAAGGATTTCTCTGAATTGACCACTATAATCCTGATATTTATATAACTTACGTAACGGTTTTCTTCTGCGAAAGAACTCTTTTTGTTTACTTAGCTTTAAAAATAACTAAAGAAACCGTTTGAAAATTAGGGAATCAAATCTGAGTTACAAGACTCAATATTCCGAAACTTGCACTAAAATGCGACGTCATCCTTCCAATTTAAAACATAATGATAGAGATTGAATTTATTTATCGTCAGTACTTTGTAACCACATTTATGGACGAGTTTTCTGTTTTGTTTTTTTGCGGTAAAGTAGAACTTCTGTTTCAGCCATCAACTTCTGCTGATTATGTTAAGTCAATGGGAACCTTCAAAATTTCAACACTATGTTTAAAGATATTAATTCCAAACGCGTTGAAAAGTTGATTTTTGGCCAAAATTCCCTTTTTTTTATTTTTGATGTTTCAGATTGCCCATTCATTTACCTTCCAAAAACATATTTACTTTTGTCTATACTTTAATTAGAAGCCGAGATGTTAATTGTTTTATATCAAACCTAAAACCGGAAGTTGGCATTTAAAGGGACAGAAACCTGTAGAAAATCCTTTTAAACTGCAGTTTTCGAATTAATATGATGTTAGTATGTTTTTAGGAATGTTTTTAAAGTTTGGATTCTCAATTTAAGCATGTGGCAACAGCATATTTTTTTACATAACTTGGTAACAGTATTTGGTTGTTTACTTTCTTTCCAATGTGGTTTTGTGTCGTATTTTCCAGCTTTCTTTTCTAGAATACAGTTGTGTATGCTTTATAATTATATGTTAATATATTTGACTAGCAGTACGCGCACGGCGTTGCCTGTGGAATAAGGAATTCAACAAAATGATAAAAAAACGCCCACAATGACATGAAAAAGTTCTGAAAACAAAACAAAATATACACATTATTGATTTTCCCGCTTATTTTTCTTCGCGATAATGACATTTCAACTGTAGAAAAACAATACAGAGTACGTTAATCCTAAGCAATATTAAAAAATTGCAACGACAAAATGATTATTATACTGCAAGTAAAATATGCGAGACATAAACACGTTAAGACACTGCCGAATGCACGGCGTTGCCCGTCGAATTAGGACTTCAACAAAATGAAAAAG
Organism: Araneus ventricosus; assembly: GCA_013235015.1. Classification (NCBI taxonomy): domain Eukaryota; kingdom Metazoa; phylum Arthropoda; class Arachnida; order Araneae; family Araneidae; genus Araneus; species Araneus ventricosus. The sequence continues at coordinate 13,250 of BGPR01015525.1, forward strand.
AAAGACGCCCACAATGACATGAAAAAGTTTTATAAACAAAATCAAAACAAAAAAATACACATTATTGATTTTCCTCCTTATTTTTTTTCGCGCTACAGTACAGAGTAGTTAATCCAAAACAATATTACAAAATTGGACAGTGAAAATTATTATTAAACAGCAAGCAAAATATAAAATCAAATCCGAAAATAATAATCGAAGTCAATCATTCAGTTGAAGGTTATGACGTATCCTGCGCTCTGCACCGTCAGCCAATCAAAATTCCCAGCTACGTTCCGAAGAAGTGCCGCGCGAAGAAACTCGCTAGAGGAAAAATATCTTTGAACTGACCAGGGAAAAATTTATTTTAAAAAACGGGAAAAGATACTTAAACCATTCTTGTTTTAAATCTGACAGAACCGTTGCAGTTATAAGCTGAAAAAAATTGAAAATAATAGTATTATTAGAAAATTGGATGCAGCAATTTTTTTAAAAAAAGAGCCTAATTTTGTAGAAAGGTTGCCATAATTATGTTTTATCGCTCTTTTTGGTGCTTTGTGTACTCATAAAATAACTGATTCATTCGAACTTGACGCTTGATTTGGAATTCAATTGGATTTGGAGATTGCTTAATTTTGAGGGTTGCTGGAAAACGGAAGTGAAAACTCAACACGGAAGTTCTGTGAAACCAAAATAAACTAATCAGAAATCTCGTCTATATATATATATATATATATATATATATATATATGAAGAAGAGAAGAGTTATAAGAAAGAGTATATATATATACATATACATATATATATTTTGAGTATATTATTATTATATACATACATATATATCGTATTCGTGGTTGTAGTCGTTGAAAATAAATAGGCCGAGCAAATAACTACCTCTTATTTTATTAGCAATAGGAGAGTGGTGAATATACGTGCATCTCCGTTTAGGTTACAAGCGAAAGTGAACAGCAAAATCCCTGCATTCTCTCGGATAAGGGAATAACATATATTGTCACGTGATCAAAGTGAAGGGAATATTGGGTATTTTTAATAAGTTACGCGGGCGTTTCAGGGAAAAAGTCTGGTGCCAAAGAGACGCCGTCATGATTTTCTGTGGGCGCGTGAAAGCGATTAAATATTCTTTTAGTAATAAATATGCCAAAATGAGAGATTTAATATACCTCCAGCGCGGGAACAGAACGAAACTGGAGTTTTAGAAAAGTGATTTTGGAATACATTAAGATTTTAAAATATATAATATTAGAATTTGGAATAAAATTAAGTGAGATTATTACATATATATATATATATATATATATATATATATATATATATAGATATAGAGAGAGAGAGAGAGAGAGAGAGAAGTTTGATAATAATTAAACTTCACCTATAAGCATCATCTTACAGCTAAAACGGTTGAATGGAATGGAGTCAAATTTGGTAACTATACACGAGATGCGCTCCAGGAATTTCGGAAAAAAGTTCAAAAATATCCACTAGATGGCACTTTTCATGGAAAAACATTAAATTTTCCATCCAACCGAACCAGTTGGACGGACATGGGACAAGTGTGTTCAATAGCAGGTCGTAACTGATCAGTTGTGATGCTTCGCCCATGAAGCGTAATGGAGTTCTTTAAAGTATATATCACACTGACAGAACGCCGCCCCGTGTCCCCGTGCCTGACGCCATTTCAGCATCCGTACCGGTTGAGTGGACATGGGACGTATATCACACTGACAGAACGCCGCCCCGTGTCCCCGTGCCTGATACGATTACAGTACCCGTACCGGTTGGATGGACACGGGACGTATAACACTGACAGCTTATTGTGGTCTGTTTCCGTGGGCACGAGGGCAATGCCATGCGCCAAAAAAAGTTTGTAGCGCATGACCGGTGAGACAGGATGACGGAACTCGTGGTCTGTATTCAACCGGCTTGAAAATGCACACAACAGTGACGGAAAATCGTCAGCATCGAAAATTCCAACCAATCGGGTGTGACTTTGACGGTGACGTTGTTCGCCTTCCACGATACCGACATCCTCTCTGATCGGTTGCCTCAATGCGTCACATGCTACAAACGCATTACCCTCGTGCCCATTCAAATAGACCACATAAGCTGTCCGTGTGATATACACCTTTGTCATCCAACGTCACGATGAACCAGATTTTTTAAGAGGCCCCATAACCAGTAATCGCACGGAATTAGATCCGGCAAACGTGATGGCCATGGATTACTAAAGGATAGACTAATAACACGCACATCCGTGCAGTTTCTGCAAATGTTTTATACTCAGACCTGTTTTGCATAACGCTTCCTCTTCTTTGCACGCATGCGCATTCCGAGATTTTTTTCCCCTAGATCCGACGGTTTTTCTCGGTTTTACATTTTATTACTTATAAATCTTGTTCTCAATTGTTCAATTTTAATGTTTTTCCATGAAAAGCGCCATCTAGTGGACATTTCTGAACTTTTTTCGAATTTCCATGAGCGCATCTCGTGTATAGTCTATGTACCAAATTTGGTTACAATCCGTTCACCCGTTTTAGCTGTAGGATGATGTTTATAGGGGAATTTAATTATAACCTTATATTACATCTTTTCCTTACTTCCTGTGATCTATTACAGAATGCCAACAATTTGAGGCTTAAATCTGTGAGATTTTCTTTTAGGTCATTAAAACATGAACTAACATTTGTTAATACGTTTTTAAATGTGAATACGATATTATTCACTGAAAAAGTAACATACTGTCTTAAGGTATCCGACTGGTTTCAAATCGTCGTTTTTGATAAAATTATCAAAAAACTTTTTATGACTGAATTTTGTAGCCAGTTTAACCAGCTTTCTAAAACTGTTTCACTTTTTACTCTACGTGAATTACAAATGGAGTTACAGCTGTTTTATTACCGAACTGTAAGCATTATTTTATGTTGCATGAAAACTTTAAATGCGTTTTCTGAGAAATGATATTTTTGAGGAAAACTGTCGACCTTAACAATGATTTCTCAAAAAGTTATTCAAGTAATTATATGGAATTTTCTGAGATTGTTTTCTGTAATATTCTTGATGTTTTCGTCTAAAAACCAAGGCCAATTTTAAAATCAAGCATTACTTTTAAGTGCTTAAATATAAACGAAAAGCATTTTTTACGAAAAATTGCCAGTTTAATAACTATGTTCAGCAATATCTCAAAACTATTTTGAAGTACAAGAAATATTTTAGAGCGTAACACAGATAACTATCATAATATGTACTCCTACAAGGATTTATGTATATTTAGAATATGATTTTGTTTATGGCTGTTAGCGCATGGCAAATATTTCAGTCATTTTTCTTCAAATTTCTCAGTTTTTTAAAAAATATATTATTTTGAAAGCCTAATTTTACAATATTTTCATAGTTTTAAAACGTATGCAGTTGAAAAATAACATTAAGAAATATATATAAGTTATTTTTCAAAAAATGTCTCCGAACACAGTCGGATACCTTAAATGTTTGTTATTTTTCGATTTTTTAATTTTTTAACTGACAGTTTATTATGGTCAACTCCTAAAGTTTCAATTTTCATTTTTTAGATTAACATGATTTGTGACGAAATGTGCATCTTGTTTACACTATAATACAAGCTATTAAACACTATACTTTATTACACAAAGAATATGTCTTCGACTTCTACAAAAATTTGATTAAAAAACATAACGCCAAAGCGTTGAACAGAAACAAAGAAGGGTATATTTACCTAAGTGATTAATGAGAACATAATTCAATTTTCGGAAAAGCCATCTTTTTTTCATTTTTCTGTCTATCGTGAAAAAATTCTGAATGCCAAAAAGACAAATCTAATTTTTTCCCTCTATAGTGAAATTCTATTAATAATTTCCCTTCTTCGAAAAGGAATTTAGATATAAAAACTGCCACCGTTCTTAAAAGTTTTACTTAAAGGCTTTTTACTTGAAAGCGACCATCACTTCCAGGTAATAAAAACTAGATATTTATTAAATAAAAGTTAATTAAAGAATAATAAAAGTTGGCTAGCTGAAAATTAATTTACTGTTTGAATGAATATTCATAACCTTGTTATCATAAATAACACTTGCTTTCAAAATGATTTTTTTTCATCGGATACTTCATCAGCACGGAGTTTAATTTTGTTGTCCTTTTTTATGTTATGTGGTCAATATATTTAATGTCATTTGTAATGCTGAACTTCTAATTACATTGTTTTGAGTTCATTTTGTTTATGTTTTGTGATAAGATGTGACAGTACTGGTCATCAATTGTAAACAAATGTATATTTCATAATGTAAGATATTTAACTATAAAAAAGAAAATACAGAAGAAACAAAAGAAGTAAACAATAATAATAATATACCTTTTGCGCGCAACGCAGCAGCATCCAGTTATGACAATCAACTAACTAATTAAGAAACAATCAAACAACAAAAATCATGCTTTATTAAAAATTAAAACACATTATGATAAAAGAAATAAAATGGAAAGAATGGAAAAGAACTCGAATGGCGAACTTCTTCAAAGTGCCACTCGCCATCGGAGTTCTAATATGAATAAATTTTCTATCGAGGGAATGACTAAACAGTCAAATAATATTCCCTCTGTGGCCTGAATTTATCCAATAACTGAAATGAAGGAAAAAACTCTTCTAAATGAGAAAAAACTTCATAAAGTCTTTTTTTAACAAATCCAAATAGAAAATAAAGAAAGTAATAAACATTACCCTCTGCCAAATATGCATGTAAGAATGACGCCTTTGTGAATATACCAGAAAACAAAGAATATTAAGTCTAGAAGCTAACAAACCTAGCTCCATCTATTGAGAAAAATTCGAACCAAATTAATAGAGGTTTAAAAGTTCTTCAATCCTTTTAGAGTAAAGTTATTAAATTTAAAGAAATTATCTGGGTAGCCGTTATCTTTTAAATTATTATTTAAATTATCTAAAGCATTGACGATAGTTGAATGGCTATTACAAATAATTTTTATTCTATTAATTTAAGAATAAATGGAATTTTTCAGTATTTTAAAGTAAAGATTAGTTTGAAAGTCACAAAGTGTAATTGCTTTGAAATTAAAGTCTTTTCTTGTATCATAAATGCCAATAGAGACACCTGAATCCAAAATTTCTTTTGTTAATTTTATTATTGATTTTCTATAATTTAAGGTCTTCTGGATAGCAATTATATAGAGAGTTAAAATTATTTAAATTAAACACTATTATGTCATCAATGAAACGATAACCGAAAATAATTTAATTTTTAATTAGTTCTCTCTCGAATGAATGAAGAAATATATTAGCCAATGCACTAGAAAAACAACTACCCATAGGAATACCTAAAGACTGCTTATAATAGTCAATTCCATTAAAGAGATAATTTTCACAAACATTAACATTGCAAATTTCTAACCATATATTTTTATCTATTATATCAGTATTAAGATATAAATCATATACATTTGAGCAGATTTCAATTAATTGTTTATGTGGGAGGCTAGTAAATAGATTTTAAAAATCAAATGTGTTAATGTTATATATTTTATTTTCCTTAAGAAAATTAAAAATTTCAATGTTACTATCAATAATGAAGTTTTCTTCTTCTTTGATTTTATTAAGAATAATTTCAAGAATTTTAAAGAAAAATTTACCAAAGGGATAATTATAACTGTCAGTGCTACAAGTTACAAATCTGAATTTTAATGGATTTTCATGAAATTTAATAGTAGGGAAAAGGTAAGGATAAATAAAATTGCTGGTTTTAATTTTAGTTTTTTCAGCAAGGGCTAATATTCTCTTATCCAGTTCTTTTTTTTGAAATTTAATTAGTCGATATGTTTTATTTGAATTATATTCATTAAGAATAATTTTCTTTAAGTTTAATTTACAAAAAATGCAAAAAATTATTCCCTGCTTTGTCAACTGTCGTGACAATAAATTTACTCTTTATATTATCAGACTCTTTTTTAAGATTTAATTAATTTAATTTTTGATATCTGTTGTTAAATTACTCCCTGCTTTTCCAACTGTGGTGACAATAAATTTACTTTTTATATTATCAATCTCCTTTTTAAGATTTAATTAATTTAATTTTTGATATCTGCTGTTAAATTATTTCACTTGTACTTATTTCATATGTAACCAACACATTCTTCCAAAAAGTTTTTTTCGAACCTCTTGTCAGAAGCATTATAGCATGAAAATGTTTTAGGATCGATTCGTCTTCTTGTCTTCGTCTGGCTTGATTGCATCAGCCGCTGCACGCTGTGCGTAACGATCTTTACATCACGCAATTTACGGAAAGAATGTCCGTCTGTCCGGGGAGAAGAGTTGGTGGTATGATCGCCTATCTGATAACAACTCGTTATAATATTATTTCCTTTCTTTTGCTTTTTTTAAATGAATGATCACCCGTCATGCAATTTACATGTAGAGTAAGGTTACTTAAGCCGTACCTCCTAAGGAAAGAAGTCTACTAATTTCATATTTTACTAAATTAAAGATTAAATTTTGCATTATACACAACTTCTTTGAATATTGCAGCTATTTATTACAAAAAAGTTCAAAATTCTTGTACTCTGTCGAAGTAAATAAACAAATCTTAAAGTAATAACATCGGTACGACTAAGAAAACCGGTTCTTAAGTCGTACCATCTATGTCCTAAGTCGTACCTTGGAATCAAAGGAAGCAAAAACGCCCTGTATTACTATTCTTTGAGTAAACTATTTATTTAGTTCTAGAAGGTCAACATTTTTGTACTCTGTCGAAGTAAATAAACAAATCTTAAAGTTATAACATCGGTACGACTAAGGAAACCGGTTCTTAAGTCGTACCATCTATGTCCTAAGTCGTACCACCTATGTCCTAAGTCGTACCTTGGAATCAAAGGAAGCAAAAACACCTTGTATTACTATTCTTTGAGTAAACTATTTATTTAGTTCTGGAAGGTGACGTCGAAGTTTCGGTTCAGGAATATTATACTTTCGTTGAAGCCCATATCGCCATTGGGTAATTTTCATAACGCCTCGTCCATATCTTCTTGTCTCTAAGTGTTATCTGTACGTTTTGCCTCGTGTATGGATCCTGCCTAAAAATTGGGAAAAGCACATTTCACATTACATATTAACCCTTTCACAGGCCGTGGGAACATACTTCCCACCAAATTCATCAATATTTAAATGCAAATTTTAAGGTTGGCCTGAATTCCCGCCAAATTTTTCGATGAAACAAAAACCTGGATGATCCAATTTCTTATCTCAAACCATAACGAAGTGTCTTGACTTTGTAATTAATTACTAATTAATGAAATTAATTAAAGAAAAATAATGTCATCCAATAAGCTAAATGAATTTCTTTTCTTATTCCTTGTCTTGACTTTGTAATTAATTATTAATTAATAAAATTAATTATCAAAAAATATCAACCAATAAGCTAAATGAATTTTTTTTCTTAAATTTATCTCATTACCAAATTTTTTTTAATTATACCACTACTAGAAAAAAATGGCCTTATAAAGGGTTAAAAAGAACAATATTCTTTTTCAATGAATAATATGAATATGGAAGGGTGGGTGGTTAAATCAAACCCGCCTACAGGTAAAAAATACTTCATCTGGGGAACACTCTAGGGGAAAA
>BGPR01015525.1:20892-34124 GCA_013235015.1 Araneus ventricosus
CTGGGGAACACTCTAGGGGAAAATGCATCAAAGATAAAGGAGGAGAAACAGTAGTTAAAACTAAATTGCTGAGGTTTGCTCCTCTAGTGCACCGTGCTGCGCCATCCTATTCTGATGTATATAATTCAGTATCTACCTCCCGACCATAGGAATTCCTTTTGTCTAGTGGTTAAGATGCTCGACTCGTTACCCAAAGGGTTAAAAAGAACAATATTATTTTTCAATAAATGATATGTATTGTTACAAACATGGAAAGTCGCTTCCCAGCAATGTGAGTCGTATGTTTGGGAAGAGAGTTTTACAGGGGTAAGTATGAGATGACGGACAGTAGCCACGTCTGGACTCCTGACCTTGGCGACCATCTTGGCAACCTTGGGGACGAAATATGGGATCTAAAAGGTGATGGAATCTTATCGATATCTCTATTAGCAGAGGAGATACGCTTGAATGTATTAGAAGATTCCATGTGACGTAACGGCCTGCCGCGGGTGACTATATAAGGAGAGCGCTTGGATGACGGTGTGTGTGTTGATCGACTGGGATCGCCTTGGCGAGCGAACGTCTTTGGAGTTCTATCCGCTGTGCGAGCTATTAAACTGTAGAAGCGGTTATTCATTGGGAACGATTTTAGAGTTTGATCCGCAGTGCGTGCTAGGAAGCTGGTGAGCTGAGCGCTGTTGAAAGTGCTGTTATTGTCGTTATTAGTTATTTGCTGACTGTTTGTGTTGTTAAATATCAAAGTGCTGAATTGTTATTGCCTGTGAATTGTTGTCTGCTTACATTGGTAATCTGTGCAAGAACTATTGTTTCCTGTACCTGTGCTACGTGTTTTCCTGCATATTTGTAAATAAACCTTCATTCTCCATTATCCTGCGCGTTGGACTGTTTACACCATACACCCACAATAAGACTTTTGCAACAGTATATAGGAGGGTAGGTGGTTAAATCCCAAACCCGCCTGCAGGTAAAATATGCTTCATCTAGGGAACACTCTAGGGGAAAATGCACCAAAGATAAAGGAGGAGAAACAGTAGTTAAAACTAAATTGTTTATTTAAGAAAACATATTATGAGAGATTTGTATTTGCATATAACTATTTACATCTGGTAGACAAAAGAGAGGTTTAAGCATGATTAGTTACTTCATTAGCGCTATGTTATACTTAGAGAAATATTAACTCACAATACTCTTTACTCATATATAAAGGATTGTAAATCATTGCCAGATCCCATTGTTGCGATCAAGGGAAAATCCCTGTCGCTAGCCGAATTGCCAATCGTTGAAAGTTCGAAGCGTTCTCCTGTTAATTTGAATATTGTTCTATACTTTAAAGACGGAACTCCCACGAATGTCACGTGGTTTGTAAGGCAATAGCGCGTGATCTTATCTGCCGATAACTTTCTGATGACTTAGCGTTTATTCAAATGAGCTTGTTAGGCAGTGTGGTGAAATATTATAGAAAGCATTAAAACTAGAACTTGAGTGATTAAATTTTAAGAGAAAATCGCAAAAAACACAATTCCCACATGTATCCTTAGATGTGCAAGAGATCCTTAAGGCTTAAATCATGTATCCTTAGATGTGCAAGAGATCCTTAAGGCTTAAATCACGTATCCTTAGATGTGGAAGAGATAATTAAGGCTTAAATCATGTATCCTTAGATGTGCAAGAGATCCTTAAGACTTAAATAATGTATCCTTAGATGTACAAGAGATCCTTATAGTTTAAATCATGTATCCTTAGATGTGCAAGAGATTCTTAAGGCTTAAATAATGTATCCTTAGATGTGCAAGAGATCCTTATGGCTTAAATAATATATCCTTGGATGTGCAAGAGATCTTAAAGCTTAAATAACGTATCCTTAGATGTGCAAGAGATCCTTAAGGCGTAACTGGTACTGTTTAAGCCTCGTTTGTCGCACGACTTAGGCAACGGCAAGTGGAAATTTTAAGTGAGCATCATAAAAGAATGAATTGAACCAAAGCGCCATTACTGCATAAAAGAAACTATTCAAATAGCACAGAATGATACCCTAAGAATTAGTAACATGTTATTAATAATATAATAGCCCAGATTTCTTTCTCGGTAACGCTCTGACGTCACCAACAATAAAACTCGCGCCATAGCACTGCGAGACGTTAAACAGCATTATTTCATTGTTAGTGAACCTAAATTTCCGTAATTTTAAATTTAAAAGAGTAATTGTCGTTACAATTTCAAATTCAATAGCTCTAAAATAGGGAAATAAAATTTTCTATCGATCGATATAAAATTTGTCTCACTATGATCAATAGTTTCCGAGAAATTTTAAATTATATTAATCCAATATTTCAAATTAATTTCCGTTTTTTAATAGAAAGTAGTAAATCACGTCAATGGTATATCATGCGCGTGATATAGTTTTGGACGCTGCGATGCATCTGATTATTTATAGGAATAGGTATGTTATAATTTGATAATATTTTTGGGATACGTTTGACGAGTAGAGAAGTGCTTTGTTTAGGTTAGAATTTCGAAAAAGAATTGCTTTGAAATTTTAACGTTTGACTCACGTTCCACAAACTGAGAATTTCATGGTTATTAAATTATAATAAAATTGTTAAACAACGAAAAATACTTCACACGGAATGTTGTTTACCAAGAGGTTTCTTGAATAAAGAAATATGTAAATAAAAAAATCTATTTCCCGTCATAAAACATATGTTTATTTTATCTGTTTTCAATCAATGTTACACATTTCTCTCGCATATACAGTAGAATCTCCCTACAACGAAGTCTACCTACAGCGAATTTCTCCCTATAACGAAATTTTTAATCGGAATGTTAAATAACATTCCAAATATTCTCCATATAACGAAATGGTTGTCTCCCTACAACGAATTTTTTCAGACGTTTATCTTTTCGATTTTTGTTATTTTTGAAGAAAGTTGTTAATTACTGTGCAAACAAATCTCTCACACGTGCAACCACTCGCATTGTTCATTCCAGCGATAACGTCTCCATACAAAAACGATAGCTTTTAAAGGAGACAAATGTTTCTGAGGAAAGACAAGCAAACAAAGATTCCCAATTTTGTTATGTGCCAACATGATTGGGGAGGAAAAGTTAAAGATGCTTGCTTTTGGAAAAAGTAAATCTCCAAGGTGCTTCAAAGGAATAAAATCTTTAGAAGTTAAATACGAATTCAACAAAAAATGATGACGGCTGAAATTTTTGACAGATAGTTGAAAGCATTGGACAAGCAAATGGGACAACACCGTAAAATTGCTTAATTAATCGACAATTATCCAATTCATTCAAAAGATTGTGGGGAAAAGCTAAAAAATGTTAGTGTCATTTTCTTTCCTCCTAACTGCACGAAAATTTGCAGCCCCTGGATCTCGGAATAATTAAAAATTTAAAAATGCACTATAGGAAAAACATCTTGATAGAAATGATCAGTGCAATTGAAAAAAATGAAACAGTTCAAGAAAACATCGATCTTCGAAAAGCAATTGCAGAACTTTATAAAGTATGGAAATTTGATGCAACTGCTAAAACAATCCGTAATTACTTTGAAAGAGGAGGCTTCAGTAACCAAACAGATGACAGTAATTCCGACGATGAAGATGCGATGTTGGTCGACTTGAAAGCAAAATGGAAAACGGTAGAAGGGAATGGCAGAATAACAGATTATGCAACACTCTCCGACATTTTAGAAGTGGACGCAAAACTGTTAGCTGCTTCATATCCTACAGATGAAGAGATTTTGAAAAGTTTAATGGACAACAATAAAGGCCAGGAAAATGACAGTTATTCCGAAAATGAAGACGTGATACAGCGAAAACGACATAGGACTGAAATGCTACAATCATTCGAAACCATTAAAAGAGGTTTCCAAATGGAAGAATGTTCCCGACTCTATTTTTAGCTCACTCATAAAATGTTAAAATTGTTATGAAAATTTAACATCACGAAATGCAAAACAATGTAAAATGACGGAATTTTTCAAGTAAAATAAACGTAAATACATACTAGTACATATTATTCTCTAAATTGTCTTTGCTTTTGAGCATTTTATTTATACAATAAAAATTAGTATAATTTTAACAAATTTATAAAATATATTACTTCATTTTTAATTTAAAGTCATAATTAAATACTTTTGAACTTATCGCACATACTAAAAGGTTTGTAACATTTACTTAAATAACTGCAAAAATCTCTAATCTCCGTATAACGAAATTTTCTCTATAGCGAATTTTTCAACTGGAACCAAGCGATTTCGTTAAATGGAGACTCCACTGTATATCTATTTAAACACGTCAGATTTGACGGGAAATCTCTCGAATGAAGAGGCAATTTGCACCCGTCATATCATACCCATCAACCAATAATCCCGCATAGCATGGGGTTAAAAGGTCGGTTACTGTAATTCATCTTTGTTCAGTCAACTCGTATGGTTTTGAAGAACTATATCTATACTTATAAAAGGCAATGTTTGTGTGTGTGTGTCTGCGATGTCCAGACGAATCTATCGCACTTACAACTATGAAATTTGGCACACAGGTAGTCGTAATGGTGACTGAATGCACCTCGAAGCCGAAATTTTTAAATTTGATGTAGAAATTTTTTTATTTAATGTTTTGTGTTGTTTTGGTTGATTTTTCACACTAATTTCTCAAAATAATAGTTTCGAATAATCGTACGACAAAAATAGATGCACCATCGGAAAGAGCACGCGATTTACGTTCTAATGAAGTTAGTTTTGAATTTCTAACGTAATTTACTGAATTTTGAGAATTTTTTTAAAAATTGTAACTTTCTCCTTATATTTTTAACTGTCAATTTTTATTTCCTCGCATCCAACGTTCTAATAAACCTATGATTTTCAGTTTTTTTTGTGGTAACAACAGAAGTATTTATCTCTCATTTAAAACAAGAACGGTTAAAATATCTTTGTCCGTTCGTTTTTAATAATTTTTTTTTCTTAAAGGGTTAAAAAAATCCTTTTCCAATGAAGTTCTTTCTCCGGAACGGTGAGTTTCTCCCTGGCTACGGCTAGCGCCATCTGTTGGAATTATTCTCTCCTCACTTTTTAGCATGTTTTGCTAGGAATAATTTGAAATCATTTCGTTGGATGCAAGGGTTTAGTCGTAAATTAAGCAGTGCTGGAAGATTCTGACATGGGTGATAAGTTGGCTTTGAACTTCTAACGTAATTCGCTGAATTATGAGAGAATTTTTTTCGTGATGAGCTAAAAGACTTTCTTTACCATCTGCGTAAAATGTGCCATAGCTTTTCGCGCAAGCTCCAGGGGGGTGACGAAGGGGGTACTGTCGTGACCTTCAAACGTCACGGTACTGTGGTTTGAGACTGTATTGCATCAGCATAACTTAGATACACCATTGCTGTATAATAAAGATTTTCACGTTGCAATTTTTTTTTATTGTTTTGGAATAACGTACTCTGTACTGCTTTTCTACATGTCATTATCGCGGGAAAATCAATGTGTATCTTTTGTTTTGATTTTGTTTCAAAACTTTTTTTTGTCATTATGGGCGATTTTTTTTCTTCATGTTTTTGAAGTCCTGATTCCACGGGCAACGCCGTGCGCGTTCTGCTAGTATATTTATAAAACATAACAAACAATCATAACAGGATTGTAAAAGCAACATAATCAACATAAAAATTCATAATACAAAATGTCAAGAAAAAAATCTGCGGGAAGAAAATGCCGAGAGTTCTTATAGAGAGAAAATAAACAAAAGGGGGATATATATATAAAAGGGGAAGATTATTCCTTTGTCACGTCTCCCGTTGGCTGCATCCCTCAGTCTTAAGTTCGTAAAATTATTTCTAATATTTGGTATTTCATTCGAATTCTTGGTCTATCATAATGTTCGGGGTGAAGGACAGTGTTTTTAGCTTTATGCTAGCACTGTTCGCAGGAAACATGATTTCTCTAATTTTTTAGCGGTTCGTATAGATTTCACTTATTTACCCCTGGTGAGCATCTATACGCTTTTACCGATCAACTACAGTCTTTCCATTTAATTTCAACTTTGATTGATTTTCATGACATTGATATATATATATATATAATATAAATCCAGATATAACTAGTATATAATCATACAGGAATAAAGTAAACAAAACATATCAAGAATCAAATCTTATACCAAAAAGTCATTATTTGGTCAATACATCAAATTTAAATAAAATCTAATAAATTGAAATTACTAAAGATACCATAAACAAAAAATCAAGTTTAAGCATTATATGTCAACAAGTGAAAGAACACTGTTGTTATTAAAAATAATGAAATAGGCAATCCAAGTAAATGGAGTTTTCAACAATTAATATAGCAGCTTGGCTGTGGACAAGCTTTAGCCAGGTTAAATTAATTTTGCTGTACAAACCATCCCTGTTACTATTGTTGTTGAAAAAACAAACAGGGTAATTTACCCTAAAATGAAAGAATTTAGAAAGAAAAGTCTTATACTAACCCTAACACTGAAACATAACTGTATAGAAACGACTAAAATTCAGGATAAAAAAATATGTAAATAACATTATATTGCACTAATATATTGCACTAAAGACATTAAATATAAAATTCAATAAAATACTCATACTATACATTAAACATAAACTAATCTGTGTCTCCTCTTAAACTTACCAGAATTCATCTCTTTCAATATAGCCCGCCATGCATATTGACATCGCATGTTGCCACAACCAAAATTCTTGCCATGAATCAACAAATAATATAATTAATTTTTGATATCACGAAATAGTAAGATACCCATATTAAAATTCTCAAAACCAAATTAAAAAATGTGATACATTTTGTTATCTAGAAAATATTAGAAAATAGTTATAAATGTCTATTAAAAAGGAAATTTTCACTTGAAAGAACCTGGCGCCATCTATGTAATAAATCTGAAACAAATAACTCAATAGCCAAATTTGAATAAAACTACACATTACGAGTAGAATAAGTGAAAACACTATCCCACTAACAAAGAAATAAAAATATTCTTTTATAAACCAATATGAGTGATTTATTTTAAATGACCTGAATATTTCTTATCTATATATACTCTTAGAAAACCTATAGGCATTCCATAATCAAGGGCAACGGAATAAAAATTTCTACTGTACTTAATTCTAATATCAATGTCTGTTACTAAATTATTATTTCTAATTATATAATTTTTTACTAAATTCTTGAAGACAGAAATGCTAAGATTACTATTCCAAAAAGGGAATTTATTAATTTGAAAATTAAATGCATTTCTTTTATCAAAGATATCTGTTACAAATATATTATCTATGATTTTAATATCTAGATCTAAAAATTCTGCAGCTAATTCACTGTCATTAGTTTTTATAAGTTTTAAATAATCAGGATAGAAGTCAATATGTGGCTTAAGGCCTATTTCTTTATTGGATAATATTAAATCATCTACATAGCGTAATTATATACTATGACTATAATTAGTCAAATCTTTCTCATAGTAGTGAAGATAAATATTTGCTAAACTATTACTAGCTGGGCCTCTTTGAGGTAATCCTTTGATTTGATGGAAAATCTTATTATCAAAAAATATATAATTTTTTTTAGAACAAGATTAATAAGATTTTTAAAATTATTAATGTTAATATCTTTTTTAAGATCATACTCTTTATGTATATTTACTAGGGTATTAGTCAAATCTTCAATATCTATACTATTAAATAAATCCTGGAAGTCAAAAGTATGTACACTAGTTATTTCTGCATCTCTAATTACATTTAATATCTCTACACTATTATTTACTATAATTGTATCTTTTTGCTTATTTAAATTCTCTATCACTGTCTGTATATATATATTGCTTCTTTTATATATATATAAATTATATATATTCTTTAAATTATATATATTATTATTATATATATATTCTTTTTATATATATAAAAGAAGCAATATATATATATATATATATATATAAAAGAAACAAAACATAATAGAAAAACATTAAAATATAAAAAAATAACAAACTTTCATGTCAAATTCGAAAATATATGAAAAAACGAATTGAAAGTATATCCGAGTAAAGATAAAATGCCAATAGTAACAGATGGAAAAATATATATAAATATATCACATACGCAATGAATGCGCTAAAAGCTGCGATTCCAAAAGCGCCGTGGTAGATAGAGTATAAATCGTAAATGAAAGAGTTTAAAACGTAAAATGCAAGATGAAAAACCCAAATAAAGCACAATAACGTTTCTTCAGGGGATGTAGTTATTGCGAATTGCTAAAAATATAAAAAGTTTGACATTTTCTTGCAATCAGTTACGCCGTAAGGCGTAAAACACTGATTTTCATCCCTAATGCCGAACCAAAAACAGAGAGGAGTTTTGAATAAATAAAACAAAAGTACGATTCGATAACATTAGGGAAAAGTAAGATTTTACGTACCAGAAGGACGGATGTTGACGTGGCAGTGTTTGCCCAGGGTCACGGTACAGACTGGCGTTGAAGGGATGTGAACAGAGTATATATTTTAGCAATTCACAATAACTTGATCCCCTGAAGAAGCGTTATTGTGCTTTAATGGGGTTTTTCATTTTACGTTTTATACTCTTTCATTTTGCGTTTTATACTCTATCTCTCTCTATACATACATACATATGCATACAAGAAACAATCAATATCAGTAGTAAAAACTACATAAAAACAATTATAAACAACAACACGTAAAAAAGAAATGCAATAAAATGATCGAAATAAAATATCTATATTATCAATAAGGATAAAAATTATGTAAGAATAAACAAAAGGGGGAAAATAAAAATAATATAAAATACAAACGCAACGAATGCGCAATAAATGCTGCAATTCTAGGAGTGTTGTGGAATATATCAAAAATCAAATCAAAAGGATGGAAAGTATTTCAGCAAAAAAGAACGGATGCGTCTTCAGGGAAGGTGAAATCCGTACTAACCATAAAATAATTAGAAAAATCCTAACACTTTCTGCGAACAGTGTTGGCTATAAGCTTATGGAATAAGCTTATGGAATATCAAAAATCAAATCAAAAGGATGGAAAGTATTTCAGCAAAAAAGAACGGATGCGTCTATAGGGAAGGTGAAATCCGTACTAACCATAAAATAATTAGAAAAATCCTAACACTTTCTGCGAACAGTGTTGGCTATAAGCTTATGCAATACTATCTTCACCCTGAGTTTTAGAGTATACAAAAAGTCAAATAAAATTGATCAAGAATTAGAAATGTACACACTGTAAAATGGAGAGATGCAAGCAGCATGGAAGAAGACACAGAACCGAATGTCTCGTATCGTATAAGAGACCGGATGTTTTCAAAGTACAGTGATCTCTCACTTATGCGCGGGTGCAGGGGACAGAGAAAAAAACGTGCATAAGTGAAAAACCACAAAAGGGACCTTAAAAGTGAAATATCAATACAGTGTACATATATTGTTAATTAATACTATGTATATACTACTGAAAGATGTAAATAGGATTAGTTTCAATGTTCAAATACGTGTATAACTTCCGTTAATTATTTTTAAGCACACAAAGAAAATGGAAATGCTCTCGATTTTTAAAAATCTCCTCAATGTCGATTCTGGGACATTAAAATGCTCAGCTAAAGCTTTTTTCGAGGTGCAAGGATTTTCTTCGAATTTTTTAATTACGACAATTTCGTTCTTTTCGCCATTTTAAAACTTAACCATCTAATAAAAACTCCAAAGATGGTTCTTTCGGTAGCGATCAATGCCACGTGGTAAAAGCGTACCGTACTAACTTCTCTAATTGACTGCTGTATAAATGAGAGTTTTGCTACGTCAATCACAAGAACCCCCACGTACACTCCTGTGTATAAGTTAGAAGAATGCGTTCCTGGAATCTGAACAATAGAAGAAGGGCGAGGGAATGCATTCTTAGAAGAAGAGCAAAAATGTTTTTTGTTCTGCTGAAAAAATATATTTGAACTAAGAAAATTTTTTCGACGCGCATAAGTGAGAGGTGCTTTTTTAATGCGGCGCATAAATGAATAAGAGATATCATTGTTTTCCTATATTCCTGGCCGGGACCGCGAAAAAAACGCGCATAAGTGAAAAACGCGCATAAAAGAAAGCGTGTACAAGTGAGAGGTCACTGTATCATATTACGTGAATTCGCGCCTAAGCTATGAGTTGGGGGACAGAAACGATTAAGATTATATATATATATATATATATATATATAGTATATATAGAAGTATATATATATATATATATATATATATATATATAATTAATTTCATATATATATATATATATATATATATATATATATAAAAACAATACAGAAGAAAAGCTGAAAAAACAATCACAGACACAATGGCAAAAATAGACAAAACCAAAAATAAATTGAAAAATATCATAGAGCGCATCAGTCAGGAGCAGAAGCACTCTCATCTGATAATTTGTGCTTTTCTGCTAACGATAAACCAAACTCCGTTAAAACATGCCGCCATCCCTTCAAAAAGCACAAGACAATTAAAATGGGAAAATAGAAATATATATATATATATATATATATGTGATATTTTAATTTTTTAACTTCTTTAATTCTTAAATAATCTTTTAACGACACCTCATTTTAATTACTTCTACTTCTATCTTA
Source organism: Araneus ventricosus (assembly GCA_013235015.1). Lineage (NCBI taxonomy): Eukaryota > Metazoa > Arthropoda > Arachnida > Araneae > Araneidae > Araneus > Araneus ventricosus. Next base: position 31,563 of record BGPR01015525.1, read on the forward strand.
ATAAGCGCACTACAATGTTCTTTTCGAGTCACGAGTTCGTTCCGGGAAAATTCCCTTCTCTGGGTATTTAAACTTTATGCGCATTCCTATCTGCCCTTTTTCAGCCAGCATGTAACGAATAACAACAGTGCGCCGCCTCGCGCGTTACCTTTTCAAATCTGGTCATGGATACTCGTATAATATAATTATTTTAACTATTAAAATGTAACGTACTATCGTCTACGGTGGAATAAATGAAGATTTAACAACTGCTGTCTTTTCCTTAACATAGATTACTTCACTTTTAAAACATGATGTTACATATATATATAAACCAATATACAACATGTTACATCTGAACATTCAAAACAAAATAAACAAATCATATAAAAAATGCAATGCAAAAACAAAAAGTTTATAAATTAAACAAATTTCAATTATGATCCTATAAGTAATAGTGCTTAATACATGCAAATGGCATGTGGAAAAACTCTTATCTTATCTATGAAAAAACTTAATTTTTAAAGAAACCAAATCTAAAATATAATCTAAAAAATTGAAAATACTATAGATAAAGAGCAAATGGAAAGTTTAAACATGTAAGTGAACTCTGTTGCAATCAAAACTATTGGAAAAAGGCAAATCCAAATATTTGGAGTTTTCAACAATTAAATTAGTAGCTTGGCTGTGACAAGCCTAGTCAGGTTAAATCGATTTTGCTATACAAACAATCCCTGTAACCAAATTGTTGAAAAAACAGAAAGGGTAATCTATCCTAAAATGAAAGAATTTAGAATAAAAGTATCCAAACACTAACCCTAACAATATATCATCGTTATACGAATAGAATCTATATTATATCTAAGATATACTATCAATATATTGCACAACTACTTATTGCACTAAAATTTTTAAATACTACATTTATGAAAATACCCATTCTTTTTAAAAGGAATTATAAAATCAATGTGTTTATATATATATATCAAAACAAACTTAGAAACACAAGACAAAATCTCAAATATATATATATATATATATATCCTTTGTAAAGTATATTCTCATACTAAAATAAGTTACTATAATCAGTTTAAAAATTAAATTTATAGTTTAATTTATTAATGGTGTTTTAGTATAGTATATATAACCTAATTTAGTTATAATATTTTCACTATAAATGCGGAACTGTTTTTCGTATATAGCTCTTGGCATTTTAATTGCTATGACATTGAATTGATTTCGCATATTATTTTAAGTTCATTCGGCCTCTTTCCCTTTTTTTTCTCAATAAATCCATCTCTACTGAGTTTCGTTTCAACTAAGCCAGAGAAAAAAAAACGTATTGATAAAAAGATAAAAATTTACAGTAACTTACTATCATGTCAAGTAGAAGTTTGATTTACGCTCCAGTTCATGGTTGGCTTTCCTGGAGTACTTTTAGGGGAAACTGGCTCACATTTATGTTTCGCTTGGAGAAAAAACCAAGGAGACCTCTAGCATATAGCTCGACTGCTATGAGCAAATTGCTGCTGAAGCGCACATCGATCGACCAGTTTTTGAATAATGCTAATGAAGAGAACTGCCAGATGAGAGAACTCACAATCTTACAAATGATGCTAAATGCAACGCAAATTTCGTGAAGAAGGTAACTGTATTTCGTATATAGCTCTTGGCATTATAACAGCTATGACTTCGAATTGGTAAGCATTTAGTTATTTTTCTCGTTCTTATCTTGAAATATTTTGGAGATTTACTTCTATACTTTTTGCTTTTTTCCAACAATTGGCCTTCGCAGAAGGTTGGCGCCTTTAAAATGCGACATAATCGATTCCTAAGATAGATTGGCATTTGATTGTTCGAATTCCAATTCTAGGATGTCTTTTTCATAGTAACTAGAGGGCTCTGCCCCCTGCTAGCTAAAGCTCGCCAACCCCCAGAAGGATTGCGTTGCAATCCCCCCAGGTTTGCTACGCAAACCCTGCTCACTTCGCTCGCTATAATGAAGAGTGTCCTAGAAGTTATTCTAAAATCTTCATATATATAAATGAATCAGCTTTATTTTACTTCTGATGCTTTAACTTAAATCAGCACAGAATAAAAATTTTTAGCATCAAAAAAGATATTTTTCTTCAAATAAAACTTAAAAAGTAAAGCTGATTTCCTTTCAATGCTTTCACCTTAATAAAGAAGGAATAAAATTTTTTGGCCCTCAAAAGGGCCGTTTTTTATATAGTGAAAGCATCAGGAACCTCCCCCATAAACACAATTAAATATTTCACATTTTGGAGCTATCACAGAAACAGATTCAAAAGATTGTGCTGTACGAAAGCAGGTATATACATATTCAATAAATTCCTATGTATAAAATAATATACAACATTGAAACAAATTAAAAATGTAAAGCAAAAAAAATACACTTGACAATCAACCACACAAAAATTCCCACTAAACACAGTTAAATATTTCACATTTTGGAGCTACCACAGAAACAGATTCAAAAGATCGTGCTCTACGAAAACATAAATTGTACGAAAGTAGGTATATACATATTCAATACATTCATATATAAAATAATATACAACA